>NSJW01000315.1:0-108983 GCA_019955255.1 Castanospermum australe | reverse complement strand
TCATATTATTAAGTTTTATGAGTTTTCTATAAATGAGCCATAGTTAGAGAAAATTTTTTGTATAAATAAAATGAAAGTCATCCCATGTATTTTTTTTTTTTTTATCTTTAAGCTAAACTTTGAAACATTACCACTATTCTACCAGGAAAAAAAATATTACCATTACCAAGAACTCAGGTCAGATCTTTCTAGGTTGCTGCTTCAAAGTCCCATCAATATATGCATATTTTGCTTAGTCAACACATTTTGTTGTTTGGCCTAAGCGCTTCTAAAACATTTACTTAAGTCACAAATTCCAAATATAGTTAATCTGACAGTGTTCATAGCCTTATGACATATATTCAACTTTTGATGTAATTCAATACCAATAATGGCTTCATTTGAGAAACAATCCTTGGAAGCGATAAAGATCCCTACTTCAAGTAAAAATTATCATAATTATGCAGATGCTTAAGAGAGAAAGTCACCGTTTGTTTCTCTATATAAAAGTCACTAAGTCAGAAAATTAACCAAGCATTACAAAAGGGAAAATTAATGGAAAAAAAAAAGGAGGTGAAAAAAGAAGCCCCATATACTCGAATCTTTGAAGAATTGATTGCTTTAGCCACCTAATCCAATTGACACAAGTTCAACGACCTCAAGTTTGAACTTCTGAAAATCTTGCACTGTTATCATGACAGAAGAATATCTATCTGAAATTCCAAATCAAGCTTATCGTCCTTATAAGTAGTAATGCTGGCCTTTCTATTTAAACACAACACATGGACTATCCAGGTATGTACATTCTCTCATGCAAACCTAAATACTAGACTACCTTTTACTTTCACTTGTTTGGGATTGCAATTCCTTTTGTAGATATCCCTCTGCCACCATAAAAAATTCAAGAGGTTCTCTAAGGTGACCAAGTGGTCGTTATCAAATCCCCTTAGCACAGGCTGGAACAACTACTTCAAAGACAAGCTGAAGATAAGAATTCGAGATTGTTTGATTCATAACTAATACCAGATATATTGTCTTAAATTTGTCCTTTATAGATTTCCTCGGAGCCATCTTAATTGAATTAATGCAGAAAAATAGCACATTATCTGGTATGATAATCATATACGTGTACAAAGTTTAGTGCATATATATCAAACTGAACTAATATATATACTTGTGGCATTCATTAAGTCGACTTTTTTTTTCTCTTTCTCCAATTTTTTCTTTTACAAAATCTCTCAATACAATCCAAAAGTAATTAGTAAGGTAGAAATGAATTGCGATCCCCCAAATAAATTTACCTATAATGATAAGAGTTCAAATTAGGAGTTAGTCTCAAGTACGTCTGAAAGATACCTGATTAAATATCATAAAAAATCTCCTAATCCAAGAGCACGGTTAGTGACTATGGCCGAAAAAAATGGTTATTATTTCTTTTAACTAATAAATTTCTAATCTTCAAAATAATTTGAATTTTCAAACACTATAACATATATATATATATATATATATATATATATATATATATATATATATATCCTGACTCAACGGCTAGTTTTACAGTAACACTATAAGGATATCCTAATCAAATATCATAAAAAATCTCTCTATATATATATATATATATATATATATATCCTGACTCAACGACTAGTTTTATAGTAACACCTATAAAGATATCCTAATCAAATATCATAAAAAATCTCCTAATCCAAACGCACAATTAGTGACTATGACTAAAGTAAATGGTTGTATTATTTCTTTTAACTAATAAATTTCTAATCTTCAAAATAATTAGAATTTGCAAACACTATATATATATATATATATATATATATATACATTTAAACTTAAGGGAATGAGAAATTTTCCATTTCAAAGTGAAGGCATGTAACAAGCATCAACAACTTTTTGTAGTATTTATATATTGTATGCCAATAATGGACCACCAGTAAAAATAGAATTCAAAATTTTTAGATCCATGCAACTCATGAATCATGTAAATTAAGTCACCTATACATCAAAATTGATTTTAATAATTTATAAAACAACTATATTATTTCTATACTTTAATCATACACCCCCCTCGTACATCTATCTTTTATAGTAAAATCGAAAAGAGAGAAAGAGAAAAAGAAAAAGAAATTAAATTTCTCTCTCTTTTTTATTACCATTAATGATAAGTAAATGAAAAAAGTATAGGATTGAAGTATAAAAATAACATCTTTATTTGTAAAATATCTAATAATGGAGTTTTAGTAATTTAAATCGCTTTATATTTTAAATGTTCAATTCTATATGTGTTAACTGGATTGTGTCCAGTAAAATCTCACATGCATGACACAAAGAAACAAGCACAACTGGTTTTGAGGTTCGTCCTCCGAAGGACGAAGTTCTCATATAAATTCCTCACTCCAATTCTATCTCACCAACAGCAATCTCAGTATTGATCGTTTAGCCAGTAATGAACAGGTGTCTATGTAAAACAAGAAAAGTCTATAACTAAAAAAATGAAACACAAGATATGTTTTATCTGTAAAACACTTAAAGTAGGTGTTCATTAGGGATGGCAATTTTGGACCGGGTATCTAGGAGGGTTGGCATTACCTGAATACAAATCTTCAGGTTCGGGGCGGGGACGAAACAAGCATGCCCTGCCCCATTTCCTGCCCTGCAGTTAATTTTATATATATATATATACACACACACACACACACACACACACATACATACCAATCAAATTAAAAGTTTAATACGATATTTGTGAAATTATTTGGTAATTATGTTAAAAAACTTGAAAAATTATTTTTAATTAATTTAAAAAGCACACACACACACACACACACACACACACACATACCAATCAAATTAAAAGTTTAATACGATATTTGTGAAATTATTTGGTAATTATGTTAAAAACTTGAAAAAATTATTTTTAATTAATTTAAAAAGCATATTACAAGTATATACTAATAGTTTAATATGAAAATTATTTGCGTAGTAAAAAATCTAAATAGTACAAATAAAAATATATCATACGCAAGAATGTAACTCAATTAATGTAAGGTAGAATGGTATACTCTTAGTAATGATTTAATAAGAAAATACTTTTATTATTAAGAAATATAATGGTACAAACGCAAATGTATCTCATAAAGTAACTTATTTCACTTAATTTAATTGTAAAAGGATGCAATAAATGATTTAATAAGAAAATACTTAAATTATTTAAAAATATCTAAATTATGTGAATATAAATACTTATTAGAATATAATTTAGTTAACTTAAGGTATAATAGTAGTATCTATTAATAATTTACTAAGAAAATAATTTGATTACTAAGAAATATAATATGAAATTATCTTTATCCAATTTCACTGAAAATTTAATATAATATTTATGAAATTATCTTTGTAAGTAATTAATAGCTATGTTAAAAATATGAAAGATCATCTTTAATTAATTTAAGAAGTGTTTTACAAGTATATATTAATGATTTAATATGAAAAGTATTATAATGATCAAGGCGGGATGTGGCGGGGTATAACAGTACCCGCGGGGTTTGGGCATGGGAAAAAACTCTAGACCCCTTTGAAGAACGGGACAGGGAACGAGGCGGGACATAACCAAATGGGGCGGGGACGGGTAGTGAAAAACCCGCCCCAATCTGCCCCATTACCATCCCTAGTGTTCATGTAAAATATATCATATAATAATCAACTATATAAATCCAGAATATCAAAATATAATATAAGAAACTGCTTACTTGAATTGGCTATGGATGATTGATTGAGTTTTTACAAATGGAATCTCTTCTAGTTAGATCCTATTAGAAGTATAGTTGATAGTTGCATTCTGTTAAGTTAGTCAAACTGCATTATCTATTCTGTTTCTATTCTATTTTCAGTTTTTGTTATTTGGACATTGTATAGAATAGCAGTATAAATAGGTGTATCTATAATATTATCATCATGAACATGAATTCATTCTTCTCAATGCAAGATTTCACAGTTTCTAATATGGTATCAGAGCTCTCGTGAGAGAGCTCTGCTTCCACACTCAACATTCTACTTTCATTCCTGTTTTCCGCACTCTGATCATTGGAGTTTTTAGAGTTCAATTTCACAGCTCCAATGGCGAATTTGCTACCTGACCACTTGCAAAATCTAACCAACCCATACTTTTTGCATCCAAATGAGAACCCAATTACAACTCTAGTAGCGTCTCCACTAACAGGCTCCAATTACCATTCTTGGTCTCGTGCTATGATGAGAGCTCTCAGGACCAAGAACAAGTTCAAATTCATTGATGGAAGTTTACCAGCTCCATTAGTTCAAGATCCTCTCTTTCCAATCTAGGAAAGGTGTAATGACATAGTATTGTCTTGGATAATTCAATTAGTCTCTCATCAAATTGCGCAAAGCATTATGTACATGGAAAGAGCAGTAGATGCATGGAAGGATTTGAAAGAAAGATTCTCATGGGGAGATTTATTCAGGATTTCTGATTTGCCAGATAAAATTTCATCCTTCAAACAAGGAGTTATCAGTGATAGCCTATTTTACAAAACTAAAGGTTTTGTGGAGGAGTTAGAATATTTTCATCCAATTCCCACCTACATATGTTCCATACCATGTGCTTGTGGTGCAATTACTACCATGAAAAATTACAGACCCAACAATCAAGTGATTACATTTGTAAAGGGTCTAGGGGATCAATTTCGTCAAGTCAGAACATAGATAATGTTTATGGATCCGTTGCCCACAATAAACAAGGCTTTTTCCATGGTTACACAAGAAGAAAGACAAATGGTTGCTAGTTCGCTTACTGATCCAAAGATTTTTGTTAATGTGTATGAAAGTATCAATGATGACAGCAAGAAACCAAGTCTTGGAAAGGGCACTGGTAGAGACTATGGAGGAAGAGGGAGCAGGGGACGTGGATAGACTTCCACAAAGTTCTGCACTTATTGTAAAAGGACTAATCACACCATTGAGACATGCTATCGAAACCATAGTTTCCCACCAGGGTTTAAACTCAAAAACTCTAACAATAATGTTGTGAATAATGTCCTTGCATATGAAAATATTAGCACTGAGGTGCAACCATAGGAGGAAAACCAAAAGGGTTCAGGTCTTGCTTTGACTCCTAAGCAATATCAAAGCTTAATTAGCATGCTGCAGCAGTCCAATTCCATCTCCAGCCCTCAAACTAAGAGTCATTCAGCAAATAATGTTGTTCTGAATTCCCTCAAATCAGGTATATCCCCTCAAATTTCTTCCCAAAACAAATCTAATCAGTGGATCCTTGATACAAGAGCCACTGATCACATATGTCATGATAAAAACTCCTTTCTAGCTTATAAGGAAATTAGTCCCATTTTTGTACGACTTCCTAATGGTAGTGTAGTCACTGCATCTTACTCAGGTATTGTCTATTTTTCACAATCCTTTTACTTAGTGGATGTCTTATACATTCCTCAGTTCACCTTCAACCTAATCTTAGTTACCAAACTCATACATTTTCTCAATTGCAAACTGGTTTTTGATAATATTCATTGCTCCATCCAAGAGAAGCAAACTATGAAGATGATTAGTATAGCTAGAGAGAAGAATGGATTGTACACAATGATAGAGCCTGACACTCCAAGACCAATCCCAGTAGCTGTCATTCTCAAGAGAACACACCATATTGTAACAGTGTCTTTTCACAATCAAATTATGTACTTTGACACCTTAGGTTAGGCTATCCATCTCATAGCAGAACCCAAATTATACATTCCTAATACCCATATGTTCCTTGTATGATCAAAGGCTTTGTGATATCTGTCATTTCTCAAAGCAAAAGAAATTGTCATATACACCCAGTGTAATAAATACTGTACAAAATTTTGAAATAATATATGTAGACATTTGGGGACCTTATTTTGTTTCAACAATTGCTAGTCACAAGTATTTCCTTACCTTAGTGGATGATTTCAATAGAGTTACATGGGTGGTTGCTATGAAAAACAAAAGCTGAAACTAGATCCTATATTTTTACCTTCATAAACACCATAGAGATATAACATGACATTAAAATTAAAATCATTAGAAGTGATAATAGTTCTGAATTTATAGTGACTGAGTTATTTCAACAAAAAGGGATTATACATCAAATCACATGTCCTAAAACACCATAACAAAATGGTGTTGTAGAGAGAAAGCACCAACACATACTTAATGTAGCAAGAGGCCACCTTTTTCAAGCCAAACTACCATTACAGTTTTGGTTCTTTGCTATTAGTCACGCTATCCATTTGATAAATAGAATCCTAACACCTTTGCTGTCCAATAAGTCTCCTTATGAAAAATTGTATTGCCAAGTTCCAGACCTCTCAAACCTTCGAGTATTTGGATGTTTATGCTATGCATCTACATTAATAGCTCATAGAACTAAATTTGAACCTAGAGCCAAAAAGTGTGTCTTTCTCGAGGTCAAACAAGGCACTAAAGGCTTTCTGTTATTTGACATTGTTAATAAAGACTTCATAGTTTCCAGAAATGTAACCTTTCATGAATATACATTTTTTCTTACACAAAAACTCAGTCATTGGAAAATCAGGATCATCAATCATTTCCACAACAAACTCAACAACTTTCTGATTTTGATTATTCCTTTCTCCTACAGCAACCATACTTGCATTCAAATATTCATACAAACTTTCATAACTCTACATCTCACAGTACAGATAACTCAATACTAGACCCAAATCTTAATTCCTACATTGATAACACATCCATATCATATACATATGTAGAACAATCTATATCAAAACCAAATTTTACTTCATACACTGACAATACAATCACACCAAATATTCAAATACCAACATATCCTCCAACAAGACAATCCACCAGATCTAAAACAAGACCAACATACCTACAAGACTATCATTGTTTCCTATCTTCTTCTTAACCAACCAATAATTCTTTAGGTATGCCTTATCCAATTTCAGATTTTGTTTCATATGACAAGTTGTCACCCACACACAAACATTTCAGTTGTAGCATTGCTTCTACTATTGATCCAAAGACCTATTCCTAAGCTTCAAAATTGGACTGCTGGAAGCAAGCAATGCAAGCTCAGATACAAGCCTTGGAACAAAACAATACTTGGATCATGACTGATTTACCTACAGGCAAAACACCCATAGGATGTAAATGGATGAATAAAACAAAATATAAGTCTGATGGAACTCTAAAATGACACAAAGGTTGGCTTGTTGCAAAGGAATACACACAGACTGAGGGAATTAATTAGTTTAATACTTTTTCTCCTGTTGCAAAAATGACAACAGTAGGGTTACTTCTTTCTCTTACAATAGCAAATAATTGGTATTTGCATCAATTACATGTGAACAATGTGTTCCTACATGGGGATCTTAATGAGGAGGTGTATATGGTTTTACCACAAGGCTTTCAGTCATCTAAACCTAGTTAAGTGTGTAAATTATAGAAAATCATTGTATGGACTGAAGTAGGCCAGCAGGCAGTGGTTCTTCGAGCTTATTGAAGCTCTTATATCTATTGGCTATGTGCAATCCAAGTCTGATTACTCTTTGTTCACTAAGAGCACATTTGACTCCTTCACAGCACTACTTGTTTACGTAGATGACATAATTTTAGCTGGTAATGATCTATCAGAAATAGAAATGGTGAAACCATTCCTTGATCAACAGTTTAAAATCAAAAACCTGGGAGAATTGAAATTCTTCTTAGGCCTCGAGATAGCAAGGTCCAAGGAAGGTATTCTCTTAAATAGAAAAAAGTATGCCTTAGAAATCATCAATGATGTTGGTTTACTTGCTGCAAAACTAGTCAAAACCCCTATGGATCCGAATACAAAGCTGGCAAATGATGACAGTCCTAACTATGAAGATGCAGCGCCATATAGAAGACTAGTTGGAAGGCTTTTATATCTTACAACTACAAGACCTGATATAAGTTTTGCCACACAGCAACTTAGTCAGTATTTAGCTCATCCTACTATTAATCATTACCAGGCTGCCACAAGAGTTTTGAAATACCTCAAAGGCTATCCAACAAAAGGACTTTTCTTTTCTGCAAAGTGTGATTTTCGTTTAAAGGGCTTTAGTGACAGTGATTAGGCAGGCTGTCTTGATACAAGAAGATTAGTAACTAGTGTTTGTGTATTTTTTGGTAACTCTCTCATTTCCTGGAAATCTAAAAAGTAACTTACAGTTTCTAAATCCAACTCTGAAGCAGAATACAAGGTATTAGCTTCCATTACTTGTGAAATCCAATGGATCACGTACTTACTACAATACTTTCAAGTCTCATTCCATTAACTAACCATAGTATTTTGTGACAATCAATTTGCCCTCCATATAGCTGCTAACCCAATATTTCCTGAGAATACCAGACATATTGAAATTGATTGCCATATAGTTAGGGAGAAGATACAAAGTGGCCTACTACATTTGTTGCCTATTTCTTCAGCATCACAGCTTGTTGACATACTTACAAAGCCATTGAATCCTGGTCCATTTCACTCTTTAACTCTCAAGCTGGGTATGGTGGACATCCACACTCTACCCTGCGGGAGAGTATCAAAAATATAGTTGATAGTTGCATTCTGTTAAGTTAGTTGAACTGCATTATCTATTCTGTTTCTAGTTTGTTTTCAGTTTATGTTATTTGGACATTGTATAGAATAGCAGTATAAATAGATGTATCCGTAATATTGTCATCATGAACATGAATTCATTCTTCTCAATGCAAGATTTCACAGTTTTTGATAGATCCTTCTCTCTAACTTCCTTTTACAGTAGGGACCATCAATGGGACAAGTTAGAAAAAAAAAATATAGTATCAAAGAAGTAGAGATAGGACCTATATCTATTACATATAACTTAATAGGCTCTTCCATCAAGACCAATATCAAGCAGAAACCCTAATATATTAGCCATTAGTTTGGACTTACACTACACCGACCAATCACACTAACCAATGTCTATAACTCAAATCATATAATCAATCCAATTTTCTCAAACTAAAAATTAAACAATTAATTGTGGCCCACTAAAAAAATCTAACAATTTATGTATTTGATCTTAAAAACAGTATTTATTTTGAAATAATCTAGGAATGGCATTTTGGGGTAGGTACGTTGAACTAAGATAACAACTAGTTTAAGCATAAAGATGGATGTGTGGACGAGGAATAGTCTCTAATGGTATGTTTGGATGGGAGATTAGAGAGGGAAAATGGGGGAAGGGAGAGGTTTATCATAAGTCTCTCCCTTATTTTGAAGTTTTATAAAAGATGAGGAAGAAAATGAGGATTTTTAAGTTATCTTCCAAAGCCATTTGTTACTAATTTTTTTAAACATTTTAAAGTTCTATCAATTTAAAGAATTTTGAACAATTTAAAACATGCAAATAAAATAAGAGAAATTTATCAATTAGCGTTCTATTTTTCTTCCTTTTCTTTCTTTTCATTTTCTTTAAATTCATTTCTTTTCTTTTCTTTCTAAACTCGCAAACATAATTTAACTATATAAGGGATTGATGGCCAATTTTTTTTTTTGAAAAATTGAAATTAAGATACCAAGCTATTTTATATAGTGTGATAAAATTTTAATAAAAAAATAATTTATTTTGGAATTAAAATCTTGTGTCATTGTTGAAAATCTCACATAAAAATCATTTCTTTGGAATTAAAATTTTGTGTCATGGTTGAAAATCTCACATGATAAGACTCCCATTTCCTACGATAAGGGGAATGGGCCATTGAAAGAGATTGAAGAAGGGCTACATAAGAGGAAGAGACATATGGGGCATGATTTATCATTCATGTCTCACCTCTTAGCTATTTTTAGCTGATTTAATAATCAGTTGTACATTTGGAATCATAATGAGAAAATGAAAGCATACAATTATTTAGAATAAAGAATTTACTTTAAACAGGAATTCAATTATACAATTATCTAAAGTTGTATCTTAAATGCTCCATTGAAGTTTAAGATGTAGGTGTAAACAATTAATTCAAACGTATTACCTTAGTAAATGAAGAAACCATAAAATCAACTTGGTAGTTGGTATGACAATTCAAATGTATTATTGCATATAGTAAAACTCTGTCCATACATATTTGAAACTTTCTTTATTTTTTTTTCTCTTTAACTAGGTATCCTTATAAGCATTGTTTTAAGACTAATTCCTTAAGCTATGCTTGAAAATTTAGAGAGAATAGAAAAGAAACAGAGTTAAAAAAAATGAAATAAAAGAAAGTGAATAAAAAGTTAATTAATAAATTTTTATTCTTATTTAAATATTTAAATATTTAAATCTTTTAAAATTATTTAAATTAAGAAAATTTTAAAATATTTATAAAAATTAATGAGAAAAAATTTTAAACAATTACTTAAAAATTCATATTTATTTTTTTTAATAAAATTTTTAAATAAAAAAAATTTATAATAATCATATCTCTTTTTTTATTTTCTTTCTCTAACTCGTCATGCAAACATTGTGTTAGACACGGTCAGAAAGTGTTCTCAACAAATATTTACTTTAAAGTTTAAATTTTGATTTTTTTTCTTAAAAACATAGCTTCTTGGCTGCCACATCCAATCCTATTTGCTTACTTATCCTCGTCTTTAGACAACAATATTTGGCATTTCCTTGATATTGGTGATCAAACAATAAGTTAAGCAAGTGAAGTTAATTATGAATTTATTAGTGTTGGCCATAGCCACCATGGAAGAAAATAGTAAGAAATTAAGTAGGGGGACCATTTCCTGAGGTTCTGGCTTTGGTCTTGTCTGCAAACGATAGCTTGGGTTCAAGCCTATGAAACAAGCATAGGATGTGGCAAAAGGCTATTCTGTCTCTGACAGTGGCTGCCTCAATGGGAGACCAAACCCTACCATTGTTGACATCAAGATGAAATGGCAGCATGAATTTGGAGCACTGGTGGGCTCTGTGTGATCCCCTTCAGCAACATATTGCCTCCATTTTCGTTGACAGTGCAAGCCCTCCATATATCTTCAAAGCAGCACCAACCCACCGCCATTTACACAAGCATTTGTTTAAGAGAGCTATGTATTACTGACTTTGACCTAACAAAATAGAGGGACAGCGACAGACTCATTTTTAATTAGGGTTTGTGAAATGGGGTCCTTCATTTTAATATTGCATTGTTTTATGATCCTCTGATTTTAATTTGGACACGTAGATTGGTTGCCACAATGCCACTATTTTATTATCATTGTATCATTTACTTCTTCCTTTTTTTTTCTTTTAAAATGTTGAAAAGATGTCATGGCTTGCCAATAAGAGAGTGGCCATGCTCTCACGATCATCAATATTTTTCAAGGCAGAATGGAAAATTGTGTGAGAAATTAAATGAACTTGAAATGCCGGCCTTGGCTATTTAGGCTTGAAATCTTATGTCCCTTCTTATTTTCAATCATATTTCTTTAATTAAGTGTTAATAACTTAACAAAAAAATATATCTCTCTCTTAATTAATATAATTTTTTTTTAAATTTAAATTTTTTTTATTGATTTATTAATATTTAATTAAAAAGACAAGATTGAGGATAGAAAAATAAGATAAAAAATCTAATCCAACTATTTATGGCATGAATGATTCTATATGTTTGGTTTTGATTGATTTTTAGAAAAAAAATTATTTTTTTAAATTCTATTAATAAAATTTTAATTATAAATTATTTTAAGTATAAAATAAGGTAATTTAAACACACGCTGAGTTTATAAACACTATTTTCAATTAAAGTTTAAACTGACAAGAAATTAGTTCCTATCAGTATCTTGATTAATTGTTAAATATTTATTAGTTACTGATTATATTTAAACTTTAAATATTTATTATAAAAATCAACAACTAAAATACTTAACAATTTATCAAAGATACCAATATCCTAGAGCCACACCACTAATTAATATGATATTTCATTATTAAGGTTTTTTTATGCATATTTCATTGTTAAGTTGATTCTTTTGATTGTAAAGATTTTGGAATTGTCAATAATTCTTTTTTTATTCGTAGTTTATGTTGACTACTATTCTGAAAATTAAAAACTTAAAACCGCTTACCAATTGCCATGTGCTTGCGTGATTACTTGTATTTCAATATCATTCTCACCAATTCTCTTTCGAATGAAAATTCCATGAATGCATATAGCATGTCTATATATGTATATGTAAATGTAATGTCCCAAATTTCATCATGTAGTATATTGAAGAATTTGTACTTTAATTTAAAGAGTAACTCATAAATGATAATTATAAATAAGAAAAAAATTTAAATTTTTATTTACAATTTGTACCTTGATTTTTAAGACACACTCTCTCGAGCTACTTTAAAAAATATTCTTTTTCATAATTCTTAGTTGACCCATCTCAAATTTGGGAACAAAAAATAGTGGATTAATCCTTCATCGTCATCATCATGATAATTACAAAAGAGGTTAGCATTATTTACGTCCAAACTTGAACTGTCAATCTCGGATCCTAGGTTAAATGGTAAAAGAAAACCCTCAATCTTTCATGTAATTTGCCAAATTATTTTCACTTGTCGCAAAACCAAAAGTGAGTGATTATAGATGGCTAAAAGATGGTTTTTTTTTTATTGTGATCAAATGGTGCCTGAGCCAACTTACTTACGCCTACTTTGACTAATTCGCCTCCCCCATCTAAACAAAGGCAAGTCATTCGTATCAAGATTAGGAGATTCATAAAAATATTTCTTACAACTTAACTCTAAGCAACTGATATAGTTAAAATGTAAATATATAACCCTATACTTACCTATGCATCATATGCTCCTCTACTGCTAAACCAACCCTTTGAGGTTTCTAAAGGGCAAGATTATTCCCATTTTGGATCTTCTTGGACAGCCTTTAATATGAGAGGAATTGTGAACATAGACCATCAAGTAAGAAGCATAAATTATCATAAAATATAATCTTGCACCATAAGTTTATTTTTATTCTTATGATTATTTAAATTATCACATTATAAAATGTTTAATTTTAGTAATTTTTTAATTATTATTTAATCATATATTATTTTTTATTAAAAAATTTAATTTTTTAAGTAATTATTTTTATAACTAATTTTTTTTAATAACGTGACAACATAATAAACATAAGATTAGACAATAAAGTAAAAAAATGTTATACCAGAAATATCAATAATAATAAAGTTAAATCCGTGATATATTGAAAAAAAAAAGAATAATAAAAATAATAAACTTAATCTAAAGCAAGATGCACGTAATATATGTGATCCATAATCATAATGACACAATAACATATTAACAATAAAGTAATCAGTGTGACCTGTATGAAAAAGGACAGGTGTTCCCTTTATATCCAATCCAAATGAATCTTTTTGTGGGCCATTAAAGTTTGGAGTAGTGTTATGGAATTTCAGATAAATTATTAAATATTTATTAATTAATAATTTTCATAATTAATATCAAGATTATAAATATAATGAATATTTATAATAAATATTTTTTTGTATAATATTTATAATAATATTTAATAATTCATTAAAATATCACATAAAAAATTAATTCATTAATACCGAAATAATACCCGAGAATTGAAGATTGACTTCGTCTAAAAGTGTGAAAACAACAGAACACTGCGCTGCACGTTCGGTTTGGGACCATACGATGCAGACGCGTTGCCTCATAGTTATAGCCCCTACAGGAATTAAAGACCAATTTTTGTCAAATAAAATAAAAATATGAGACAAACAATTTGCATTTTACACTTATATTTTATATCGAGTAATGCTATATAATAAAAAAAAGTCAAAATTTTTCATAAAATTTAATTAAAATTAATAATAATTATTAAAAAAATAAAATAATAAAATTTATTTATATATTTAATAATCAATAAACATACTAAATTATTTTATAAAAATTTTTGATAAAATTTTTTGATTATATAATATTTCTTTTTATCATATTGATCAATTAGAGAAATGATGTCAATAAGTGTGAAGGTTTTTATTGTTTATAATGATGGGATGACAATTTAAGATTTCTTATTTTATAAATTATTTAAATTTTTGTTTACTAACTCATTCTTAATAACTACACATCTATAATGTTAAAAAAAAGAACTTAAAATGTATGTAGCTTTATATAGGCAGAGTTGTTAATTGATTAAAAATTTGCGCAAAATGAGAGAAAATTTTTATAAAAAAATATGAGAAATGAATTAATTGATCATATAAAAATAAGTTCCGTGTGTGTTTTTTTTTTCTGGTGATTAATATGTGGGCATAAATTTGATTTATTTTTATTGTAAATTCATTTATAATAAATAAATAAGAATGTATCACTTCATTATGGTTTTTTTTTAATAAATGAAAATGACAGCAAAATATTTTATATTATCAATAACTTAAAATAAATGTTTAATATTGTATTTCAATGAAGTGTTCCAGTGTAACCAAAAGAAAAAACATTTGTGACCTAGTCGCTCATATGTTTCCCGACTTAACAAAATAATATTGGTACTTTTTCTTTTGCCATTAAAAGTTTACTAAAATAACATATAATTATATCAATTCATGATTGCTAGCCATAATGAAAAAATAACAATTATTAGCTGGACCAACTCAAACGCATAACAGATATATATATATATATATATATATATATATATATATATATATAAATAATAATTATGTCATTTTTTACATGTAATCATGTATTGAACTACCTCCATTACTTGAAAATAAAATTAGTTATAACATAAATTTCCACTTTTAACTTCATGTTGGATATTTTTCAGAACAATTTCTATCCAATTTTAGTCATTTGCAAGGAGCTTCTCTTGTCAGTTGAGGCAGATGGAATTTTCAGGATATCATGTGGAAAATGACTTAATTCTCACCTTAATGAAACATAAAAAGCAATTCACAAAAAAATAAAACATCATGCATAATTAGAGGGTGCTTGATTTATTTTTTCTTTTTTATTTTTGATTATATGTTTTTTATTATAATTATAAAAATATCACATTATTTTCATTCTGTTTCTTATAAGAAATAGTAAAAATAACATTTTTCTGTTTTCATTATTTTTTTCATAAAATTTTAAAAATTAAAAATCAATTAAAAATAAGATGACATTTTGATTTTAAAATTGAAAATATATTAATTAAAAATAAAATAAAAAACAAATTAAACACCCCTTCAAATTTAGTAAAAATAAATCATAAATTATAGAAATCTTGTAAATAAACTGAAGATATCATTTTTACACATTTTCCATTAAAAAAAAGAAAAAAGAAAAGAAATCTGTCACATCTATCACTGTGAAACGGCATAAACCTGTGTTAGACAAAACCATCTTTATTTATAAAATAAAAATGTTATTTGTTTGCTACACAGATAAGGCTCATGTCATGTCTTCAATGATCAACCCTGGTTCAGAATTTATCTCAAATTTAAATTAGTTTAATTGAAAAATGAATATTTTATGTGAAATAAAACAATTTTATAAATGGGTTAGGTTTTTTTAATGGATATAAATCAAAACAAATATTATACAAAAATTTATTTGTAAATGAAATGATTTTATTTTTGAGATTCTAAACACATAACTGAGATGTAATTAATGAAATATTAATTTAATTTTTCATCCACTAGTAATATGGTTATTTAATATGTTAAAGTAAATGTCCACAATTTTAAAAATTATTATATATATATATTTTAGGTACATATTCATTGAAAATATTTGCCAAAATTAAACAAGTAGAATATATGTAAAAAATTTTGCCTAAAATGATAACATTTTTCAATGCACATCATGTCAGAAAATTTAGTCGGAATATACCCTATATCTTTTTGTATCATTTTCAGTTCATAATTCGTAGCTTTCGAGACATAATAATTTTTTTACACGTAAAATCAAATTTAATTTAAATAATATAAATTTCTCTCCTAAAAAATAAAAAAAAATCAAGTTTTTTTATGTACATTTTATATATAATCTTGAGAGTAATATTTAAATTTTTTGTATAACTTGATAACAAAAAATGTTGTCCCAAATAAAAGATTTTGTTTGTGAGAAAAATTAGAGTGTGTACATTAACTTAAGTGTAATATAAGTGTTAAACTTTTAATTACTTTGTCTCTCATTCAAATATTTTATTAATTACCTTCTACTGTTCATAAAATTTAATATGATTAAATTTAATAAAGATAACAATTGTTATTGTATAAAATTAGTGAAGATATATTAAAAAGAGAAAACTAAAATTTCATTTTATGAAATATGAAATCTCGATTCTTATTTTTTATAAGATAATGAATTTCATGCTTAATTTATAATGGTGTAAAATAAAGTATGGAATAAAATATTATTTTACATTTTATTTTTAACAAACATAAAATTCACACGTTATATAAAATGAACATAAAATGATATGGTTATTTTTATGTATTAAACATTTATCGTCGACTTTTCTATCAAGTTAATGGGAATTGACTTATCACATCAACCTTCTCCTCATGATAATTTTATAATTTAGAACCTCCCGTCATCCTAAACTTCTTATTAAAAAAAAAAATTCTATCAAGATTCGACTATAATGTAGCTTGTTTGGACTAATTTTTGAAAATCTCCAAACTATAGTTTGGACAAAAGCTTTTCTCTTATTACTTTTACCTAAACCATAATTTAGAGGTTTGAAAAACTAATCTAATACATACATAAATAATGTGTGTTTGATTAGATTTTATAAACTTAATTTTGGATGAACTTGATTTTGTTAAGAATTGAATTTGTATGACTGTGATTTATATTTAAAAATATTTATCAGAAAAATGATTTTGTCATAATTGAAATTGTTTGGATAGTGTTAATAAAAATCACTTTTGAATGTATAATTACTAAAAGGTATATAAATTTTATATTATCTTTTTATTTAATTTTATTTATGATTTCTTCAATGGTTTAAAAATAATTGGTCTAATTTATTTATTAAAAATTAAAAAAGAATAATTTTAATTATTTATTCATTAAAGAATAAAATTTATATTTATTACTCTTTTTAACAAATTTATATTATTTATATTATTATATTAATTATTTAAAAAAACTATTATATAAATTATTTTAATATTTATTCTTCTTTAAATTAACATAGAATGGGAACCACAAGTCTTTCATCCTCTTTTATTTACTGTTATGCAAATGAAAAACGTAAGCAACATATGAAAAAGATGTGCAGAAGGGAGGAGCAGAGTAGAAAAGAAATTCCACAATGAATCACTGTGACCGCAGAAGCAAGAATATTTTGCTTCTGGTCCAACTATAGTTTAGAGTTAAACGTGAGTTCATGGTAATATATGAACGTATAACCAAATAAAATTATTTTCACGAAGAATCCTGTTTTTAGTATCAAACGGGCTTTTGGAGCGTCCAAACGCAAAAACAAACACAGGGCGAATCTTCTCCCATACGGCAAAGATAAAAAGTTTGGCCTACCTTTAAATGATTAATAACTTCAAAGTGTAATGCATTGATTCGTGAGACAATTGGCAATCGATTCGGAGTTAACCTTCGACTAATTTCATGGAAAAGTTATTGCAAACGCAAATTCAAATATGTGGTGTTTCTCTTAAGATAGTTATTTCTAAAATTATGCTGGAAATTAATTTAACGTTAAATAACAAGTTATCTCTCAAAAAGTGTGGTATCTTCAATTTATCCTATCAACACTACTTAAAGCTAATACGAAGACCATGAAGTGATGACGGGCAAATAACTAACACCTACGTGATATTTGGTATATCAGAATAGTGATTTCATATCATATAATAAAATATTTTTATATTTATTTAAAAAATCATAAAATAGTAATTTTATTTTATATCTCATTTTATAAAATTAAGAATGGAGTATGAAATTTATTCCCTCCCATTTCCTCCTAGAGATATGGGATTGTGATTTTATGTTTCATGAAATGAGACTAAAATTATTTACTTCTAATATATCCTGATCCATCTCGTTTAAACCTAATTCATCGTAAGCTGTTGGGTCAGGTAAAAATTAATTATTTTTAAACAAGCTAATATTTTATCGATTCGACTTATTTAATATTGACTCAAACTTAAACGGACAGTCGTGTAAAAACAATTATATATTTTTTAAAAATCATAATCAAGTATTTTTTTAATAAATTTACGAATTACGTTAAATCAATCATTATATTCCATATAAAATTCAATTATCCAAATTTAACTACAAAATTACATTATTGTTTGCATAAAATTATATAATTCTTGGTTCAAAATTACGTATTGATAATTTTTTTAAATAAAAAATTATATAAACTAATAGACTAACTTGTAAGTAAATAAGTTTAACTCATTTAACCCATAAATTAAATGAGTTGGGTTAAAAAATTTTAATTTTAAATGAATCAATAAAATAAAGGCCTAATTTATGTAATTTATACGGTTAAATGAGTCGACTCGACATGTTTGACTTATTTTGATAATTTTAAAATATTTTTTATTTTTTGTCGAATAAAAAATCTAAAAGATGAATAAATTACTCTACAACTACAATAGAGTGCATCACAATTAATATATATTTATCATTAAAGGATCATTAACATAAATATAACTCAAGATCTTTATGTCGAAATAATTGAATACAACCCTAATTGACTCCCTATTCAAAACTTTTTACTCTTCGAAAAAATTGTGGTAATTCAATTATTAATGCCATTATACCACATTCTAATTAAGGTTCTGTAAGATATGTGTCTAGCTTTTTAGACTTACAAAGTTTGTTTATTTCTGTTTTGGTTGTTCTGCCAGGTTAGAATGTCGAATATGATTAAATAAAATCCTATAGTTTTTTTTAAAAAAAAAGTTATGCTAATATTTGTTTGAACTTATAAACTTTGTAAACTTAAATTCCTCACCCTGGCAAATTATAGAATAACAGTTCAGAAAATGCCAAAACCAAGTGGTATTGTCTCTGTTATATAAAACCACATAAACAGCACTGCAAAAATAGTCTTCTTCATAATTAGTCCCAAGTTCCAAAGGATTTTATGATCAAAAGAGAAAACTAAAATTAGGACTAACTATGGGATGCTAAAAATGGCATTCACATCCTCTCCCCCACCATTCATCTCATTCTTCCAAATGTCTTGTCTGCTATTACTTTTAGGAGCCAAATTCGGAATCAATAGAACGGTGTGTTGAATCTCTTTGGTTCAAACCCAACTGAAGAAAGAAAACAAACAAACAAAAAGTTGAAAAAAGTTGAAAGAAAAAAAGGAAAAGAAAAAAATAAAGAAAAAAAAAGGGAAAGAAAAAAATAAAGGAAAAAAATTTGCAAAATACAAAGAAGAAAAAAAGCCAGTCACTGGTTCCAACCAACCTTTTGCTTTCCCTGTCAATCCAACAGCACCAGTTTCTTTCAAAATCTGAATACAACCCATTATAGGACGCCAAATAAAGAACAAATATCAGGGAAAAAAAAAACGATTTTGGCATCGGGTTTGCATTTTGATTCCCTTCGTTGTTTCTGGGTTTGCTGCAGAAAAATGCTTTCTGCAAATTTACTTTTGAAGATTGTGCATTGACAGATAGATATTTTCATCTGGGCATTGATGGATGAAGGTGATTAGGCAAGAGGGTGTGAGGGAAGGTCGAGAAAAGTGGAGACCTTTGGAAGAATGAGCAGAGAGCTGAACAGCATTGTGAAGGCTTGGGAAGCAGCGGTTCGCAAATCAGTTGGTCCAAAGAAAAGGGCAAACAGCATCTTCACCTCAATGTCTGTTGCCCATGTCGATGATGACGAGCCAGGGCCTGGGGAGGTGTACCACGTTGAGAAGATTCTCTCCAATGGCGACTTCTACACCGGCCAATGGCTTGAAAATTTCCCCCACGGTCAGGGAAAGTATTTGTGGACAGATGGGTGCATGTATGTTGGTGAATGGCACAGAGGCAACATCATGGGTAAAGGAAAGTTCAGCTGGCCCAGTGGTGCTACCTATGAAGGTGATTTCAAGAGTGGGTATATGGATGGGAGAGGTACTTACATAGGTTCTTCTGGGGACACCTATAAGGGTCCTTGGGCCATGAACTTGAAGCACGGGCAAGGGACTCAGAGCTATCCTAATGGGGATTTATATGATGGGGAGTGGCGAAAGGGGTTGCAGAGTGGGCAGGGGAGGTACCAATGGAAGAATGGGAGCCATTACGTTGGGCAATGGAGTTATGGTTTGTTTAATGGGAATGGAACAATGATGTGGAGCAATGGGAATAGGTATGATGGTTGTTGGGAAGAGGGTCTGCCTAAAGGAAATGGTACGTTCAGGTGGGATGACGGGAGTTTCTATGTGGGGGTTTGGAGTAAAGACCCAAAGGAACAGAGTGGGACTTATTACCCATCTGGTTCTCCTGATGCCAATCAGGAATGGGATCCTCAGGAGTTGTTCTCCGTGCACTTGAATGATTGTAGGATTTGTTCTTGTGAGAAGTTGCCAATTTATCCTTCACAGAAGACGGTGAACGTGCCTGGGATAGAGGAAGATAGCTTGCAGAAGCCACCAATAAATAAGAAAGGAACTGATGGTAGTGGGAAGCCTTGGTGGATGTCAGTGGATGGAAGGCTTAGTAATTACAGTTCTGAAGACGGGTCTTACGCTTCTGATCAAGATAGGAGATCCAAAGAAAGCTTTGGGAGTCTTCAGCTTGACAATTCTGTTCCAAAAGTGCCGCGTTTGAGATTAAAGACTCCCAAGAGACAGGGAGTGACCATATCTAAAGGGCATAAGAACTATGAGCTCATGCTTAATCTGCAGCTAGGTATCAGGTACTGATCATAGTTGTTTTCCTGTAATATACTTTCATTTTTTTTTTTGTTTAATTCAGCTTTTTCGTCTGCAATCTATTTAAACATCTAGATTGTAGAGTTTTTTCTTTCCTTCTTTTTTGTTTTTGAGTGATAACATGTTTATTCTAGGACGAGGGTTTCGCTTGTGTTAAATGTCTGCCATCCTATGTGCAATGATTAATATAGCATTCTGGAAAATAAACTTTCCTCCTATGATTCTAATTTTAACTGCACGGCTATTAATTTTTTGTGCCATAGCACAGACATGCTGTTGGAAGACCTGCTCCAAGTGCATCACTTGATTTGAAGCCTTCTGCATTTGATCCCAAAGAAAAAGTATGGACTAAGTTTCCACCAGAAGGATCCAAGCACACGCCACCGCACCCATCTTGTGAGTTTAGATGGAAAGACTACTGCCCGGTAGTATTCAGGTAAGCCATCAAGCAAAATCTTGAGACTGAATAGTCCTCTTTTTCAGCAAAATTTTATGTTTGTTAATTAAGTGAACCATGTTTTGTAGCAGAATCTGCTAACTTGTTGAGAGTGCTCTTGTAAATTTATAACCTTTCTTTGAGGCACAAAGAGGTTGGTGGTATGCTCTTAGGATGGTCTTCATTTCTCTAGAAAGCGGCAGTGGCAAAACTTTTTAAGATGTCTCTGTAGGAAGCAAAGAGGATTGGGGGACACCCTGTTTATCATTGATATTGCAATTGTTTCATAAATCATATCCTTGCATCACAAAGAGTCTCTGACCGTATTTGTTTGTCTAAATTCACAGATGCTGATGGTTCATTGAATTTATATTTGCAGGGCTCTAAGAAAATTGTTCAAAGTAGATCCAGCTGATTACATGATATCTTTATGTGGGAACGATGCCCTTCGGGAGCTCTCATCCCCCGGAAAAAGTGGAAGCTTTTTTTATTTGACCAATGATGACCGGTACATGATAAAGACCATGAAGAAATCAGAAACAAAAGTGAGTTCCCTTTTAGTTGGCTATATATAATTAATTCTCTCCACTGTAGAAAATCATCCCCGTGCATGAATTGGAACCATTTTAAAAGATATTTCAAACTTTAGTTGGTTTCCATCGCGACAATCCAATTTGATGTGATAGTTCTCAGTTGTTGTTTGCATTATAAAGGTTGTTTATCTACTGAATGATATTTCAGTCAGGACTTTATAACGTGATTGTAGGTTTTTTTGAGAATGCTGCCTGCTTACTACAAACATGTTCGGGCTTTTGAGAACACTCTAGTCACCAAGTTCTTCGGCCTCCATTGTGTTAGACTAACAGGAGCTGCACAGAAGAAGGTAATGCTAAGGTGTGTATAAATTTCTACTTTGACGTTGAAGGATTTTATAATTAATTACACTATGAATTTCAGGTTAGATTTGTCATCATGGGAAATCTATTCTGTTCTCAATATGCCATCCATAGGCGCTTTGACTTAAAAGGTTCAACCTTCGGTCGCACAACTGATAAACCTGAGTCAGAAATAGAACCTACAACAACACTTAAGGACCTTGACCTAAATTATATATTCCGGTTGCAGAAGTCTTGGTTCCAAGAATTCTGCAGGTACGTATCACTTATTGTCCCACTGTGTGTGTGTGTGTGTGTGTGTGTGTGTGTAGCATGTAGGACACTGCATTATGTGAGTTTTTGTTTCGTTAAGCACATTTTATTAGCTGCTGTGACAATAAAATCTGGTTATATTTTCTAAACATGCCTTCATGCAGGCAAGTGGATAGGGACTGTGACTTTCTTGAACAAGAGAGGATTATGGATTACAGTATGTTGGTAGGTCTTCACTTTCGAGAAACATCATGTAGTGACACTATTACACCTTCTGGTCGCAGTTCAGGAGCTCGCACCCCAACTGGTTATATCTTGTCCTAAATGAATTTTTCTTAATTTCAATTTTCAATTTGAATCTTTTCTTAATACTTGAACATATACTGCAGGTAATGGTAACTTTGATGATGGAGCCCCTCGTCTTTCTGGAGTTGATGTGGATCATCTTCTTGTAGATCCTAGTCGGTAATGATCAATCAACACATACTTGCAGAAGTTTTGACTTTTTAATAGCCCTAGTTTTGATAGCTAAGTTTTGACTGAAATCAACAGGAACCAAACTAGACCAAGCATTATTTTACAGTTACTTTACTATTTTACTGATTTAACATACATGTAGAAGTCCTATTTAACTCGGACAGATGTGACCGTTTAATTTCCCCTAAATCATGCATTGCTTCTGAATTGGTCATTGATTCTTCACCCATTTTTTATTTCCCCTAAAATCTGCATAATTGCTGGTCTTCCACCAGTACGCAAGCTTTCACTATCATGCCTTGATTCTATACAGTCAAGAATGATTACGCTTTCTGATAATATTTGCATTGTGTTTTAATGTTTCAGGTTGATTCAATTAGGTATAAACATGCCAGCGCGGGCTGAATTGACTGTTCGAAAAAGTAATTGTGACACTCCTCAGCTGGTTGGAGAACCAACAGGGGAGTTGTATGAGATTATCATCTTTTTCGGTATAATAGACATATTACAAGACTATGATATTAGTAAAAAGCTTGAGCATGCTTACAAATCATTCCAATATGATCCAACTTCAATCTCTGCTGTTGATCCGAGGCTATACTCGAAACGCTTTCGTGATTTCATCTTCAGAGTTTTTGTAGAGGACACTTAAGGGTATAGTTTTGAAGCTAAACATTCAACTTGCAGTCAGTTCAAGGAAATGACAGCACTAACCAGCTCATTGATACCCATACCCAGTTTGGCCATCAACTCACACTAATTGGTGGGTATTTTGTGATTGAAAGGGGATACACATTTCTGAAATTTGTTCATTTTCCCCTCTATCATCATCACCCCCCTCCCCTTCTTTCACTTTTTGTGAATTATATTTTAATTATAGTTACAGCAAATGTATGTTGTAGCGTAGATCAATGTTGTTCAGAGTTACTCAAGGCTTTTCCAATTGTAAATGAATCAACAGAAGGGTCAAACAACATTGGAAATTATTCTTTTTGTAACTGTTTTTTGTCCCAGGTGAGCCTTTGGGATTTCGACGCTGAATAAAAAAAATGTACAGAAGATGAGGTGGAGGATATTAGCTTTTTGTGTACAAAATTGTATGGATCATCCTTACCACCTTGGAACAGGATGTGATTTTAAGTTAACTAACATTTGATTTGGTCTAAAGGTGTGCCTGTTGCATGCTATAAGCTATGGTTTTGTCTCTTATGAACAGAAAGGTTTAGGCAATTATTGTGAAGGTTGTCCTTAGTGTCATATAACAGGTAGGGGATGAAGGTCAAGAATTTTCATGGGTGTTTCTGTTTTTCTCTTTTTTTCATCCTTCTTTCAAACAACAGTTTCATAAGCTGTGAAGCACAGACACAAGTCACTGTCCAGGGCGTGTTGGTGTTGGAAACGGAAATGACACTCCTGGATACGTCTAGTAATCAATTACCAGGCAAAAATTATCACTTAAAGACAAGTCTAGTTATCCATTACTTGGTACGATTAATTGATGATTAATTGATTACTAGACTTTCAAAAGCCAAAAATTTGAATTTTTAATGCTAGTAATTTATTACCAAAGCTGTATATGTACCTAAGTCTGGTAATCCATTACCAGCTATGGGTATAGGGTAATCAATTATGATTTGCAAAAGTAAAAAAATTGAATTTTTAATGCTAGTAATTGATTATCAAAGCTGTATAAGTATATTTATGTAGTCTATATGCTGATAATATATATGCGTCGTATTTTAAAATTTTTAGATTTTGTTATATCAGTATCATATCGTACTAATATCGTATTTGGTGTTTGCCCTTCATAGTTTACAGGTGCTCTTTCAAGGGTTTTATATGTTTTCTTAGAGTTGTCTAATTAGCAGGTGTTCTCCCCCACCCCCGCCAATTCTTTCTATATTTTTGCACAATTCAAATCTTTAGAACAATGCAGTGTTTCACTAGATTGGTAATAAAATTAATGAGCAAGTTTCAAGCTATATACATCATCATATATTCTGTTAGCTAAAATGCTTTGAACAAGTTTTCTTTGAACACCAAATTATTTGTGGTCTTAGGCATGAACTCGTAGTAACTCTTCAAGGCAAGCTGACAAGAACAATAATACTAAATTGCTTCATCATTTGATCTCTAATAAATTAATTAAAAAGTCATATTTTCTCATGAATATTTCCAAAATATTCTCTTCTCACCTAAGCTACGTAAAATAAATGAATGAAAGAGAAGATTTCATAAAGGTTGTAATAAAAAATCAAAGTATAATCTGCACTAAAAAAATAATTTAGTAATGTAAAATAGCTGCCGCCCACCAATTTCCCTCTCGTCTTCTCTGTTTGACTTTCAATTTTAATATTTTTTTATTGTCTTCGGTGTTACTTTGTATAATAAATTATTTAAATTTATCATAAAAAAAATTATAATTTATCTATTTTATTATTATTATTTGTCACATTCTAATTTTAAAAAATACGATCGACTAGGGATAAGGTACTCATATTCCCGAAACCTCATTATCACATATTAAACTTAATATATTTTAACATAAAATCATAATCGCTGAAACTTCACAATATCAAATATGTAAATATATTGTTAAAATATCTTACATACATAAACATTTCAGATTTCATGATCATTTATTACAGACACTCAATATATAAGATAAATGGACCCAACCATATGGCTGCATTATCAAATATCCATGTCTTCAATAATCTCCATAAAAGGAATCTATTTCACTTTAGAAGTGAACAGTTCTCTAGACTGTAGGTATAAAAAATTTTTTGATCTGGCTCTGAAAAGAAACTTGAAAAAGGGTGAGCTTTATAACTCAGTGAGCATAAGAATATTCAAGTGTCACTAACCAAAAATAATATAAATATATTTTATATCGATAATAAGGATTAAATATCACAAATGTAATCTAATGTTTTTATCTGAAAATCAATAAAAATGAATTCAAATTTCGATGTATTGGAAATACTTTCTTTCAGGTAATCATTCTTTAAGGAAATCCTTTCTTATCAAACAGTAATTTCTTACAAGAATATTTTAGGCTTTATTAGAATAACAACTTAACATATGCATCAGCCTTTACACTTTTGGCCCCAAATATTTACAGTCGGGTATTAGCCAATTATTTTTATAATTCCAAATATTTTTAACCCAGACATCTGGTACACATAAATCTCATAACAGTATGGTCATTTATCATATCATGGTATACCAAGAGTTCTTTCTAGCGCCTCTGATATTATCAAAATATTAACAACATAATTTATACACGTAATCATAGCACAGAAAATTAAAATTATAAATATGGACAGAAATAAATATAATGTTCAAGATATACTGGTGCCATAAAAATATATTTAACTCAAGATACCAAAATCGTGCAACAAAATATAGCAATTTAAAATTAGAATATTTAACTATAAGCTCATAAATCATATTGCGTATAACAATAACATAATATAAACCATAGTAAAATCACTATAATAAATTTTCAAGAAAATTAAATAAAGGCAGGGTGATACTAAGATAATAACTCAAGAACATTCTAAATACTCACAATATATATGAGAAGAAGAATATACTGAACCAGCACTTCTCTTAATATTATTGAGATAATAAATTCTAGCAATATCTCTCTCACTCCCCAAATACTCTTTTACTTTCTCCTACTGCTGCTTTCAAAGGCCTCTATTTATAGAGTCCTTACGTATGCAAAACAAATAGTTTTGCATGCAGATACTCATTGGCCTACACATAGGCTTCCTTCGTTTTTCAACTTTTCAGATGCAAGGAAAATTTTTCAAACTTTCCCATAAATTCATCTTCTCATCTACTACCCACCTAAATTTAATTTGTCTCCTTTTTTTTTTTTTGCAATATAGGTTCTGACAATTTTTCACCCTTTAAAGAAATTTGTCTTCGAATTTCAGTTCTTAAGCACGTACTAGAATACATGTATACTTATATACATACCTAAATTGAAAACAATTGAGGATACTGTTGCTTCATTACTTCTTCCGGCTCCTAGGTAGCTTCTTGTCCCTTATGATGCTGCCACAATACTTTGACCGATGGTACTTCCTTAGAGTGTAACCTTCATACTTGTCAGTCCACTATAACAATAGGTTGCTCTTCATAATTTACGTATGAATCGACTTCATTCACTTATGGTTGGAGAACATGAGTATCATATGATGGATACTTTTGTAGCATAGATACATGGAATACCAGATGCACTTTACTTGAGCTAGGAGGAAGAGCTAACTCATAGGATACAGTCCCTTTGCGCTTTAGGATTTAGAAAGGTCCAACATATCTTGGGTTAAGTTTACCTTTATTGTCGAATCTCATAAAACCCTTGAAAGGTGAGCTCATAGAAATACATAATCACATTCTTCAAACTCTAATGGCCTTATTATGTTGTCAGCGTAAGCCTTTTGTCGACTTTGTATTACCCTTAGTCTGCCTCGTATAACTTGAACTTTATCTAAAAAATCTTGTATCAAATTGAGTTCCAAGAGTTTAAACTAGCTGACCTTAAACCATCCTATCGGTGATCTGCATTGCCTCCTATACAAAGTTTCAAATGATGTCATCTGTATGCTAGACTGATAACTGCTATTGTATGCAAATCCTATAAGAGATAGATATTAGTCTCAACTTCCTTCAAAGTCAAATACATATGTTCTGAACATGTCTTCCCAAGTTTGGATAGTCCTCTTTGATTGCCTATCTGTTTGTGAATGAAAAGCAGTATTAAAGTGTAGCTAACTTCCCAAAGCCATATGAAAAGACTGCCAAAACTTAGCTGTGAATTGGGATCTATGGTATGAAACTATAGAAATTGGGATTCCATGTAATGATACTATCTCCTTTAATTATAGCCTTGCACATTGTTGAACTATGTAAGTAGTCTTAATTGGAAGAAAATGGGCAGACTTTGTTAGTCTATCAATAATTACTCATATAGAATCATAACCATTTAAGGTTTTGGGTAATCCAGTGACAAAATCCATAGTAATTTGTTCACATTTTCATTCGAGAATCTCTAGGTTTTGCAGAGTCCCAGTAGGCTTTTGGTGCTCTGCCTTCACTTGTTGGCTCACTAAACATGTAACCACAACTTCAGTAATATGATTTTTCATACCTTCCCGCTAATACATCTCTCGTAAGTCATGGTACATCTTAGTAGACAGAGGGTGCATTGTATAAGAAGATTCATGTGCCACCTCAAGCAACTTTCTCCTTAGTTCCTTCACTCCAGGCACTACAACTCTATCTTTATATCTTATGATCCTTTCTTGGTCAATACGAAAATCTCCATTTTTTCCTTACTTCAATAATTCCTTTTTTGACTTAATATAGGGATTTGAGGCTTGAGATACTATAATTTCTTCTATAAGAGTAGACGTCATCTGTACGTTGACTATCAGAACTCCTGAGTTTGAAATTTCTAATGAAACTCCGTTGTTTACTACTTTTTCTAGTTCCTTGATAGCTTTTCTTGTTTCTACCGATATATGGGATAAGCTATCCATTGACTTCCTACTCAGGGCATCTGCTACCATATTGACCTTGCCTAGATGATAGAGTATGGTGCAATCATAATATTTTAAAAGTTCAATCTAATGTCTCTACCTTAAGTTTAGATCTTTTTAATCAAAAAATATACTTAAAGCTCTTGTGATCCATGTAAATTTCACACTTCATACCATATAGATAATTTCTCCAAATCTTCAAGGCAATAATTACTACAGCCATCTCCAAATCATGGGTAGGATAGTTTTGCTCATACCACTTTAATTATCGAGATACATAAGCAATAACTTTACCACTTTGCATTAAGATGCATCCTAAGCCAAATCTTGATGCATCACAATACACTACAAATCCTTCATATCCTAAAGGTAAGGCTAGAATTTGTGTTGTAACCAAACACTCTTTGAGCTTTTGGAAACTTTGCTCACAAGCTTCGGACTATTCAAGCTTCCTTCCCTTTTAGGTCAGTTTAGTTAATGAGGCTATTAAGCAAAACAAGTTCTTAACAAATCTCATATAGCAGCCTGCTAACCCAAGAAAACTACGTATTTCAGTAACAGTTGTAGATCCAGGCCACTCTTGAATAGATTCGACCTTCTAAAGATCAACACTTATTCCATCTGCGGAAACTATATGCCCCAAGAAAGCCATATTAGAAAGCTAGAATTCACATTTTGAGAATTTGACACATAACTTATGATCTTGAAGGATTTGTAAAATAATACGAAGATGTTTCTCGTGTTCCTCAGCACTCTTGGAATATATCAAAATATCATCAACGAACACAATGACAAATTAGTCTAAGAAAGGCTTAAATACCCTATTCATCAAATCTATGAATGTAGCTGGGGTATTAGTTAGTCCAAAAGACATTACTAGAAATTCATAATGACTATAGCAAGTTTGAAATGCTGTTTTTGGAATATTCTTCTTTCAAATTCTTATTTGATGATATTCCGACCGTAGGTCAATCTTTGAAAAACACTTTGCACCTTGTAATTGGTCAAACAAGTCATCAATTCTAGGCAGAGGATACTTGTTCTTCCAATTACCTTATTCAATTGATGATAATCAATGCACAGTCTCAGGGATCTATCCTTTTTCTTCACAAAAAGTACTGGAGCACCCTAAAAAGAAGTGTTAGGGCATATGAAACCTTTATCTAAGAGATCTTGTAACTGTGATTTTAATTCCTTTAACTCAACAAGTACCATCCTATATGGAGGAATAGAAATATGTTGGGTATTGTCCAGCAACTCTATACTAAACTCAATTTCTCTCTTTAGTGGTAGACTAGGTAAATCTTCAAGGAAGATATCTGAAAACTCTCTGACAAAAGAGACTTGTTCAAGAGAAGAAGATTCTTGCTTAATATCTTGAACAAAAGCTAGAAATCCTACACACTCTTTTCATAGGCATTTTATGCCGAGATCAAATTATTTGGAACCATACTCCTATCTCTTTGATAAACGAGGATAGGTTTCCTAAATATCTCAAAGGATACTGTCTTGTCATGACAGTTTAGAATGGCATGGTGTGCATATAACTAGTCCATTCCTAAGATTACATCAAAGTCAAGCATCCCAAGAATAATAAGATCTACTTTAAAAGTCTCATCTCCTATTACAATATCGCATGCTGGTAGGTACTTATTAGCAGGAATAATCTCACCCATAGGAGTGGTCACAACTAAGGCCATTCCTAGTAGATAACTAGCCTTGCTGAGTTGTGAAACAAAACAGGATGAGACAAACGAATGAGTAACACTGGGATCAAATAATACTTTAGTAAAATGAGAAGATATTTGAAGTGTACTAGTAACTACTACATTGCTTATTTGGGTGTCTTAATAAATGACTGCATAAACTCTAGCTTGTCCTCTTCCTGAGATGTTTTAGCCTCTACCATAACTTCCAATAGGAGTTGATATAACTGGTTTGACTGCTGAGGCTGCCGGTATGACATTTTTACTGGGTCTACCTTCCTTAGAGGGACAATCTCTGATTAAGTGCCTCATTTGTCTGCATGCAAAGCAAGCTCCAGTTTCTTTTCGACAAGTATAGTAGGCCTGTTTTCACAAGTATGACAAGGAGGAACTTTCCCAAATAGTTGAGGAATAGAAGAGGCTGTTTGCGACATAATCACTTGTTATGTCCTTCTATCTTGGCCTCGCCCTTGCAATGCTCCTCTAAAAGCATGATTAGTGGCAGGAGTACTTTGCATTCTATAAGGTATAAAACTCTTTATATTTGCTCTTTTCTGATTCTTTTTATCAATATGACGAGCATTAAATCGTATTTCAATTTGCATGACTACATTAACAGCATAGGCATAAGCCATTCTATTGGTAATAGTCACCGTTCTGAATATGTAATCTTTTAAACCATTCACGAATTGATTTACCCTCATCTATTCAGTTGCAACTAAGTAAGGAGTAAAACGAGATAGCCTGATGAACTGCATATCGTATTCTGCTACTGACATATTGTCAAATTGAACCAGTTGTTCAAACTCACATACTCGTGCACTCTTGACACTTTGTGGAAGGAAGCGATTTAGGAATATATTGCTGAACTTTGGCCAAGCTAGGGGTTCTCTATTGTTCCTGCGCTTAGTGTAAGAAAAACACCAGTCATAAGCTATATTAAGGAGTTGATAGTTTACTATTTGTACAATTCTGGTGGAAGAGCATCCTAGCGACATGCACAATCGGTATAACTGTTACAGACTAGGATCTTCATGAGGATCAGTGCTTGTGAACTAAGGAGGTTTCAGATTTCTAAATTCTCGAAGTACTAAATGCTCCTCTGTCCTTAGCAGTGTTGTTACAGGATCTGCCAATTCAGGATTGTGAACTGGTTGATTTTGATATTGTTGTTGCCTAGCTTCCAATTGCCTCAAAGATTGTTTCATATTATTCATCATTTCCACTAGTTCATGTAGTCTAGTATTAGCAATCCTTCCATCAGCCATTCCTTTGCCAAGATCTTCTTGATCCCGTCCCTTTATTGTAGGTTTATGAGATCCTCAAAAAGCTTGATCAAAAAGGTTCTCTGTAAGATTCTCATGAGAGTTTTCAAAGTGACTTGCCATAGTATCTATTAAAGAATAATCAATTTAGTATATCTAAAATATTTATAAAATAGAAATAAATATGCACATACTTGATCGATATAGATATAAGAAAGATAAATATCTTACAAGTTAGTACACTGGGTATACAACCTATGCAAGATACGTATCCCTTACTATTTGCAGTCATAGACCTCTAGACTTTGCTCTGATACTAACTTTGTCACATCCCAATTTTAGGGATTATGATTGGCCAGGGATAAGGCATCCCCATCCTCGAAGCCTCATTATCACATATTAAACTTAATGCATGTTAACATAAAACCATAATCATTGAAACTTCACAATATCAAATATGTAAATATATTGTTAAAATATCTTACACACACAAACAGCTCAGATTTTATGATCATTTATTACATACACTCAATATGCAAGATAAATGGACCCAACCCTATGACTGCATCATCAAATATCCATGTCTTCAATAATCTCCATAAAAAGAATCTGTCTCACTTTAGAAGTGAAAAGTTCTCCAGGCTGGAGATACAGAAAATTCTTGATCTGGCTCTGAAAAGAAATATGAAAAGAAGTGAGTTTTGCAACTCAGTAAACACAATAATACTCAAGTACCAATAACCAAAAATAATATAAATATACTTTATATCGATAATAGGGATTAAATATTACAAATATAATCCAATACTTTTATCTGATAATCAATGAAAATGAATTCAAATTTTGATGTATTGGAAATACTTTTTTTCAGGTAATCCTTCTTCAAGGAAATCCTTTTTCATCAAATAGTAATTTCTTACAAGAATATTTTAGGCTTTACTAGAAGAATAACTTACATATGTATCAGCCTTTACATTTTTAGCCCCAAATATTTTTAGTCGGGCATCAGCCAATTATTTTTATAACCCTAAGTATTTTCAACCCGGTCATCAGGGACACATAAATCTCATAACAGTACAGTCATTTATCATATCATGGTATATCAAAGATTCTTCTTAATGCCTTTAATATTTTCAAATATATTATCAAAATATTAATAGTATAATTTATACACGTAATCATAGTATAAAATATTAAAATTATAAATATGGACATAAATAAATATAATGCTCAAGATATATTGGGGGCATAAAAATATATTTAACTTAAGATACCAAAATCGTATAGCAAAATATAGCAATTTAAAATTAGAATATTTAACTATAAGCTCATGAATCATATTAAGTATAACAATAACAGAATATAAATTATACTTAAATCACCATAATAAGCTTTCAAGAAAAATTAAACAAAAGCAGGGTGATATGAGGACAGTAACCCAAGAATATTCTAAATACTCACAATATATACAAGAATAAAATTATATTAAATCAACATTTCTCTTAATATTATCGAGATAATAAATTCTATTAATATCTCTCTCACTCCCCAAATACTTTTTTACTTTCGCCTGCTGCTGCTCTCGAAGGCCTTTGTTTATAGATGCCTTATGCATGCAAAACAAATGCAGATACTCATCGGTCTACGCATAAGCTTCCTTCGTTTTTCAACTTTTCATATACAAGAAATTTTTTTTAAACTTTCCCATAAATTCATCTTCTCATCTACCACCCATGTAATTTAATTTGTCTCCCCCCCTTTTTTTTTTTAAATATAAGTTCTAACATTATTCATGTACACACACACACACACACACACATATATATTAGAGCATTCATGCTCAATAATAAATTTGGTTAGTCACGTCCTCAATGTTTTTATATTTAATTAACCATTGGTGTATCGTTTTACATTATTTTTATATCATTAAAACATAAGAAAAATGTGTAAAACCTAGGTATCGTCAAGATGCTATTAAGGATCAATGCTATTAGTATTAATCATTAAGGCATAATTTTCAGATTAAATAGTTTAAATTTTGGATTTAATTTTGATTTAGTATCAATGTAAAATTTTTTTACACTATCATCCAATCACATCTTACATAATATTTGATTTTTTAAGTAATTATTATTTTAATTAAACTTTTTAAAATGATTTAATAACTCATATTTGAATGATAGTATAAAATTTTTTATACTAACAATGTATTAATTTTGCTCAGTAGCAAACGATGAACATGTAATTTGTGGTTAGACAAATTATCACAAATTTAAATAATGATTTTGTCAAATTTTTGAGGTTAGGTTGCAAGAAATTTTCTTGTGAATCTCCTAGTTTTAATGCAGAGATAAATTAGTTTATGTAATATGCAACCGGAACACCAGTTGATTACATATTTAAAAGAAAAAAAGTGGTGGAAATTAGAAAAAAAAAAACTTACTAGAATACATATCACAAGAATTCAAAGTTCAAAATCACCCATGTAAATAGAAAATTGTTAAAATTATATGGTTTAGGTAGAGAAAAGGAAGAAAGTAGAATGGAGATTAATTAATAGTATGTGATAAATGTGTTTGATATGATACAAAAGACAAAGCACAAACCTATATTTAAATTTTAATAATCCTAATCAAATAACGAAATACAATCCTAATCAAATAAGTAAATAAAAGAAACATAATGAAATTAGAAATTCTCAATTAGAGGACTAATTGACTCAATAATATATTCTAAGATCTTCTAAATATTCTAAAGATATTATAAATATCTTAAAAATATTATAGATATATTCTAACATTCCCCCTCAAGTTAAAGCTTATTGAGCTTTAAGCTTGTTACAAATAAATACTTTAAATAAATAATATAAATATAAAATGAGTTCCATGATTGAAAGACAACTCATGATGCTGGAGACGCTAAAGAGATGAACATTACTGAAAAGATAACTTAGTAATAATTCAGTAAGACGACTGGAATGATCATCAGTATGAAGAGTTAGGGTTCTGTTTGATCAGATGGTAAACCTAAAAGACTTGAGGATTCTAGGGTTATACTTAACCAGACAGTAAACCCAAACGACTTGAGAGATTTTAAGAATCTGCTTGATCAGATAGCAGATCCAGTTGACTTGAGCATAAATACTACTAGGATAAGAAGTCACCATTGGAATGATTGTCGATATGAAAAGAATAACATAACAAACATAAGTATTGAAGAGATATCACTACTGGTATGACTCATCAGTGGGAAAGAGGTCACAATCGGAATGATCGTCGATGTGAAAATAATAACATAACAAATATTAATATTGCAGAACTGTCACAACTAGTATGACTTATCAATAGAAAAAAAATCACCATCGGAATGATCGTCGATGGGAATAGAATAACATCACGAGTATTAGTATTGAAAAGTTACCACTGATATGACTCATCAGTGGGAAAGAAATTTATCGATGTGAAGAAAATAATATAACAAACAACACTAGTATTGCAAAGATGTCTCCACTAGTATGACTCATTAGTGAGAAATAAGTCACCATCGAAATGATCATCGATGGGAAGAGAACAACATCAGTCAAACAGTAAAACAATAGAGAAAATAGATGAAAGAATGGGTTAAGAAAATAATAATAATAATTTATAAAAGAGTTATATAGAACTCGACACAGCAAAAAGGATATAAACCCTTAAGGTGGATGGTACCGCTCTGATACTATGCTGAAATTATAGAGTTTAGGTAGAGAAAAGGAGGAAAGTAGAATGAAGTTTAATAAATAATATGTGATAGATGTGTTTGATATGATACAAAATATAAAACATTAACCTTTATTTATATTCTAACAATCCTAATCAAACAAAAAAATACAATTCTAATCAAATAAGTAAATACAAAAAATATAATGAAATTAAGAGTGCTCAATTAGAAGACTAATTGACTCAATAATATATTTTAAGATCTTTTAAATATTTTAAATATATTAAAAATATATTAAAAATACTCTAAGTATATTCTAACAAAAATAAATTATTAGAATCCACTAAAATGATAAGAGACTCTAATTCATTAATTTTCTTACTCCTCATATTCATGTGAAAGTGACAATTCAAAGAAAACTGAAAACCTTTTAATAGAAAAGAATGTTTTTTAATATTTCAATTAAACTACGATGAATTATTATATATATATATATATATATATATATATATATAAAAGTATTTTTAAAAAAATTAATTTTCTTAAGTTCGAACTATTAAATTTAAATATTGTCATCTACTAATTTTTGTAAATTTGGTTTTGAAAAAAAAAAATTGAGCAAATGGTGACGAGTGGACGATGATGGCCTCACCAGAGACATTAAGAGAACGTGGACCTCATTGCTATTAATTTTTTAGTTTCCAGCTGTGTACTATTAGTATTATTATTTCCACTGAGAAAATAATTTGATATTAACATAAATGAGGGCTTTGACTTTGACCCACTCAGTGTTGAACAATAAAAATCTCTGAAGAATGCATTACCGAAAAAACAATCTGTGAAGACTCTTCTTAATAAAAAGTGATGATATTGAGTCTTTCCTAATATTATTTAAAAACAAAATAGTATCATAGTCTTAGTTTTCGTTATTTTTTATTTTTTGTTTTTTGTGAAAGGTACTTCATAATACTGGTCTTTTCATATTAAATTTTTTGTTTAACGAGAGTTATTTGTAGGTGCTTTTTATCAGTTGTATCTTAGTTTGATCACGTATTTATTTTTATTTTAAAAATATTTTAAATAATTAATATTTATAATAAAATAATTATATAGTCTATCAAAAAATAATTGTATAATTATTATTTTATAATAAAAATAAAATTTTAAATAGATAACTTAAAAAAAGTAATACATCACAACAAAGATAAAAATAAAATATAATACCAGTATTCGTACTACATAATAACTATTTTTTATCTTTTCGTTAATTATTACATAATATAAAATTATATTAAATATATAATTTTTTGGAACCTATCTTACTGTTATTAGAATGGTCATTTGCGGACTGACTGTAGAATTTGGGGCGAGATGAAGTGTTGGTATTTTCAAAGGAAGAAAAGACACTCTTTAGTATCAACCATTCTATAATGTCGTAGCAGCCTGTATTAATTTATTTTATAATTAAAACAGTTTATAATAAAAATATTATTAAAAAAACTTTTAAAAAATATAATTTTTTTAAAAATTAATCTGATACTAAACATGAATTAAAAACTTATAAGTAATACTTTTTCTTTAACCCTTCCTAAGTACCACTTTTGTCCTTCAAAATGTAATGAAGAAGCATGAAGAACCCAGTAAAATTGCAGATTTTTTGTTTTGTTTCTTTGGGTATATAGTAAAATTACTACTATGATAAATGTATATGTTGCTTTTGCTATTCAAAGGACAAATATTGTTCCCTTTTCCTTTCAAATAACCAATGGAAATGAATCCAAATGAGAAAGTACAAGTAAAAAAGTCCATTGAGAATAAATATATAATTTCATGCACTTGAGCTTCTTGCTTATCGGCGTGCCTATTGCTCTTTGAGGCTCCATCGGGAGGGTTTCGATCCCTTACATTCTCTTATCCCATTCCCCTCCCATTGGAGCTCCTCAGGCCCCACCCGCTCATTAGAACCGATGGGTCGTAGGACCAAAATATATATATATATAGTTGTATTCATTGTACTTCTCCAACCTCCATAAGCTTAAAGACAAGAAGCATATAGTCTTCCAACTTTTGACACAAAACATAACATAAATTTTTGCATTATGCACATACTTAATAAGCCAGTACATGATTAATCAAGTTATGGTTCACGTCATTGAATGTGATACATCAATTTCTTGCATAATCTTCATCATATTTGCCCTGAATGATCTAGTTCATACTTAATCTCACCTCATTCATTGAATTTTCATCCTAGTGACGTTTTTTTTTCTGCCATTAATGACTTGGTTATAGCGCTCTGTTTGGACCATATCTTCACAAGCAATTTCTTATCTTGTTTCTTTTTCTTTCTCTTAAGCAGTTTTCAAAGATTTTCTGGTGATCATGGGACTCCTATAAAACCCCCATTAATATTGAGATCAGAATTAAAACTTTAATTAAGCATTGAATATAAAACCCTGCAACTTCAGTGTCCCTATTCTGATGCAAGAAATTGAAAAGAGGTCACTCACTATGCTTTATGTATTTACATGAACATTCTGCAGAAAAGAAATCTACAAAATAAAAGACCACTTAGCATATCAGGTCAGTTTTCCCTGCAGAATGGATACTGCTTTCCTTTGAAGCAGGAGTCATGAAACTGATCCATCACCTGTAATTGGCACACAGAAGGTTTACTTATTGTTAGTCCTCAGTAAAAGTCCCCTACAAAGTTCTGTTCTAAATCAGAGGAACGAACCAATCAAGAAAATAACAAGATCATGATTTTAAATTACAATTGCGATTGCAATTATATTATAGAAATTGCAGATGAACTGATAGGTCTTTATTGGACTTGAGCCAATGGCTTACATCTACTTTATCTACTCAAACCCTAAGGGCCTCACCCCTGTATTTACAGTCAGTATGGAACTTCACCCTCTTCTTATTTTGCTCTCATATTAACTTAAACGTAAAATTACCTTTGCAGGTATCCTACTGTTATGCTCGTCCGACGTGAACAATAATGAATCACAATTTAAAACCATAAATAGGATTATAAACAAATTATAGCACTTGGCGACAAGCAACTGGTGTGTTTTGCAGACTTTTATTGCAGGATTCTCCCTTCTCCCTCCCCCACCAACTTTCTTTCACATTCCTTAATTCACTCTCTTTGGTCTTTCACTCTATTCTTTTCAAGATATTTCACTCTCGTAAAAGCTGGAAAGTAGGACAACTGGACGAGGGTAATGGCAAGGCACAGTTGGTTGCTAAATTGAGCAACCAAGTTCGTACTACATAGCCCTCCTCCAATAATTTGATGTGCAAGATGCAAGACTCTAACGAATTGGGGTTCTCTAGGTGAAATCTTAGTATGCAAGAAAATGAAAACAGACAAAAAAAAAAAAGGGTGAGATGGGCGGGGGCATTGGTTTTCAACACGGATTGCATTTCAGAAAAGAGACTCTGGTGTCTTTTCCTTAATGATCTGATTTTCAAGCATAAAATAAAAAAAATTCCTTCCAATTATGGTTCTTTTTTTTAAATTTTTTTTATATTTTGAAACTCAACAATACAACTCCTAAAATTTATCAAAAAATATAACTTAGAACAAATTAAACTTCATCTGAATGTGAAAAAAATTCCTATCGAGAGTCAATATGCACAATTTGATAAATTTAAAAGGTTGAGTTGGTAAGTTTAAAAAAATAAAAATTTTTTAAAAATAACCATAATTTGAAAGAAATTTTACAATTTAGCCTAAAAAAAAAAGTAACAATATGATAAGCACACAGTTTTATTTTGTTTGTTTGCTTTTGGGAGGGGAGTACAGTGTCAAACTCTATAAAATAAACGTTGATGTGGATTACTGGACAGTGAAATGTGATGCGCAGAAAAAACAATGCCCCTACGCAGTTGATAATTAAGTAAAGCATGGAACTCCTGCTCAATGAGAATTGAGATATATGAATGGAACGCACAGATGACATCATGACGATGTGGTAGTGGAAATTTAACTCACTTAATGGACATTGACAAGTGCACGAGCAATGCTTTTGTAGCTGTCCTTTGATTGAAAGTGACATCTTAAAAAGTGACCCTTACTCTTGAATCCCCCTGTCTATTTCAACCGTTCATATGAAATAAAACAAATGCATGAAATGAATACCTATAAGATTGTGGAATTGCAAGGTGCACTGTTCTTTTTACCCTTCCTTTGCATATGCAGTCACAAAGGGCAACCAATTTAGAGGATCATGGGGTCAAGTTGCTAAAATTCCATTTCTTTGTCTCTTTGTCCTTCTTTTTTGTTTTCCTGATTAGTTCTTTGCCATAGCTCATTTCATTGATGAAGATGCTACAATCTCACTCATTTTACATAGTCAAGTGATGAGATACAAGAAATTTCTAAGCTTTTGCTTAGCAATGAACAGCTGGGTGAAGTGAATCTCTTCACTAATTCCCAGGTTACCCAAGAATCAACACATAAAAATTTGTAAAAATCATGAAGTGATCTCTTTTCAAGTTCCTGAAATAATGGGTTATTTTAACTATATAAATAATGGGTTCAGAATGTTACTTTGAATTAAATCAAGCTAGTTCAATTTTGTACCTCTAAGCAATCTCAGCTGTGATCAGAAGCAGGATAGGCATGGGTTGGAACACCAATTGCAGAAGAACATTCCCTATTCTTTCCACTGCCATTGCTTCCACCTGGTTGCAGTTCTGAAACACAGGGAACTGCATTTTTCCCATCAACACCATGATCATAGAGAAACCCCTTGAAGACATGGCCACTGATATGGACCGTGGCCAAGTAGGCGAATTCATCTTCACCATTGCCAATGGCAGAGACTCTATGGCACCTGAAGACAGCAGGGGCGCGAACATTCCCTGGCAGAGCCTGTTTGAAAGCTGCATCTGCAATTCAAGAGAATCATTTCTACCTCCCAAAACCCAATTTCACTGCACAATATCTTTGATGAGGGAAAGATGGAGAAAGTGAAAGCACCTTGGTGGCAAGAGCTGGTATCTAAGCTCTTTGGCGTGGTAGCATTGGAGGTGGAACTGTGAGAGGTAGTGGTGGCATTCTGTGATGACCCCAAAGCTCTTGGCCTCTTAGCTCCAGAAGGCGACCCAGAAGCACCAATGGCAAAGCCACCGCCGGCAACCACCGCCATCCCCCGTTCCCGCCGCCGTGATGCCGGGACCCACGTGCTCTTCACGTGAGTGTTGCATTCATACCCACGTCCCTTGCAACAAGTCCTGCATCTTCTGAAGCTGCAGTCTTTCTTTGCCCTGTTTCCACAATCCTGGCACACCCTAAAGTCACCTCCAAAAGCCCCATCTTCCTCACTCTCCATAAGCTGCTTGCAGCTTTCGTCTTCCACGTTGAGAGCTCCTTTTTTCGCAGAATTCGCTTCCGGGCACATCTTGAGGTTCCAGTAATTGGAGTTGCTGGTGTTGCCACACTCTTGAACCTCATCGCTGTGAGGCTGTGGCACGCAGGGAGTGGCTGTTAGGAGCGGGAAAATGCCAAGACCAACACCGAGGGCTGCTGAAGAAGGCAGAGGAAGGTTGGAATGGTGGTCTGCGGAAATGGGTTGGCCCTGTTGGTGCAGGGAAGGGGTTGGAGCTATGAGAACCAGGTCTCTGAGGCCAAACATGCTCATTGGAAACCAGCTCTGAGATTGAGGTTTTGGTTTTGGGAAAAGGGTGTTGATCACTTTTTATGTTAAAATTTAAATGTTTGTCTTATTGAGCTCTTCAATGTGGAGATTTTATGGAGAGAATGTGAACAGAACAGAGGCTGAGATTCCTTTTGATGCAGATGTGATCTATCAACTACATGATTTGGTTTAGTGGGTCTTTTTGGTGAGAAACATTGAGAGAGAGAGAGAGAGAGGGCGTAGGGAGATTTTGGTGCAGAAGCCGCTATAGCTACAGGTTCTGACAGTGAAACTCCACTTTCAAATACTTGGATTGGCATTTGGTGAGGGGAGTAATTATTGTTGGGGTTATGTGCCCCCAAGCAATTTGTGGTGCCTGCAGCTGCAAGTGTAGTTGAAGCTCTGTGCACGATTTGGCTCTGAATTCATTTCGGAGGAAGAGTCATTATGGCCTTCTGTTTTGTTGGAAATGCAACAAACAAAAACCCAAAAACACAAAAACAAAACAAAAGGAATTGGCTTTTCATTTATTTATGAGGGAACAGAACAGAACGTCTTATAAGTATCTGACTTCGAGATGTCCGTACACTTATTTTATAATAACATGTGGAAAAATAAATTAGAAGCTATTAAAGTCACATTTTCCTTAATTTTGTCTTTTAAATTAGTATGCAGCATATGCACCATTGCATACTCTTATATGAGAAAGACATTTGTAAACCAAAATATAAGAAATTTGTAAACCATATAACCATTTGTCATAGCCGGAAGTTCCAACCAATAAAAACTCTAATGAACCTAAAAAAAGGATAACGCCCAACAAAAATTACTTATTTTTCGAGACCTTGTTATAAGTTCTATCCATATACATTTTAATCGTCAATTCATATTAAATCTAGTTCTATTTTATTGAAAATGAGAAAATAAATAGCTCAACCAAATGAATTTGATTTACTTTTTTTTGTTTCCAAAGTAACTTTTATCAATTAGTACAATTTAATGTAAACCTTTTAGGAGTAATTCATTGAATTGCTTCTAGATCTAAAAAAAATATATGAGATTTGTTCCTGTTATAGACATGATAGTGTATTCAAATTTGTTCAAACATTTGTTATTTTACTATAATTATATATCTCTATCCTCTCTTCCAATATATGATATGACTTGATAAGAAACTATCCACTAAAGAATGAAATTTGACTTCCTTCATTGCCTGTGTATAATCTCAAATCAACATGACCACCGTTGTTGTTGTCTAACCAATGTTATTGCTGTCGTTACTATTGTCACCATCATTGTCAGCATTTTCACCATTGTTATTACTGTATTATTATCACTACTTCTATTATTACTGTTGTTACCGTCATCACCGTCAATATTAAATCACATATGTTATTATTAAGAAAATGTACTTTTGTTGAAATAAATATTTTTGTACACTGTCAAATTATATGCTATGTGAAAATAGATATATTACAGGATAAAATTATCCTATCCGTTTGTTTATACAACTATGCATGAAATGTTTCATTGTATAATAGTTTATCAACTCATCTATATTATTAGAACTTATTCTATTATCATGTACTATTAGATACACCAAACGAGCCTTATATTTTTGAACTCAAGATATTCGGTGTGCTCATTAATTTCCTAGCATACATGCTCCAGTTTGAATATTAAATCAATATCTAAGGTAATTAATTTTCATAAATACACCAAGCTGATATGGAAGATTTACTGTTAAGGTTACTCAGAGAAAATTTTAATTTGGATTGATGCAAAAATTACCATGAAGATATTCTTATCGCAAAAAAAATTCTCTTATATTTTTCTTTGTGGGAAAAATCTCTGTAACTTTTGTAAGACCTCCTTTAATTTAAGGTAATGTGCAATTAACTTTTTTACAATTTTCAAATTGAAGTAATCAGCTCACTAAACTTTTGACATTGTGTAGTTAAATCACACTTTCTATTACTATCTCACTTCAATAGTTAATAAAATTATACATATGACATATAGATGATGTTTAAAATAAATCTAAAACAAAAAAGAAAAACTATTTAAAAATTATTATTTTTCTGTTTCTTTCAAGTTGTTAAGATGAAGGTGACTTCTTGTAAGAGAGAAAGGAAACGGGTGTGAAAAGAGACCCAAAAAAAAATAATGAATTTTTTCTACAATTTTCTTTTTAAATTTTATATTTATTTTAATTTTTTGCATATATTATAATTTAAATAAAAAATATAAAAAGATGAAAGAAATTACATGAATTTTGTTATTTTTGTGTTATTTAATTTTTTAAAGGAAATGACAAATAGTGAAATCACATATTTATGTTTAATTTTAAAATTAATTAGAAGATAATAACATTGAAGAGTTAAAGATTTTTTTAAAATTTTGGTCTAACTACAAAGATAAAAAACAGCTTAAAAAAATATTTAAAATAAAAAAGTGATAAAAAGAGAAAATTAAAAAAAATAGGGATTGATAAGGAAAATAGACCAAAAAAAAAACTGTGTTAAATGGAGAAGAAATAAGAGAAGATAATGAACGCAGATAGAAAAAAGTTTGATTTTATATTTTATGAGTTATTTATTTTTTAATAAATAATAAATGGCATATTTACGTTTATTTCAAATTTTAAAAAAAACTGGTAGCATGAAGGAATTAAAAAAAAATTGTTAAACTTTGATACTATAATAAAAAAATTCATTAAATTTTTTTTGTATTAACAGTAAAATATAGTGTATAGAGGTAGGGAACCAACTTAAATTGACAACTAACATTCACATCTCGCGTCCAAGTTTTTCTTTACTCGAGTTACAATGTAATATATCAATTACATTTATTACTAGAAAAGAAATAATTGACTTGGTTGCTAACATTATAAATATGAAATAATTTTTTCAGCAAGTAATCATCAATTTTTGATTATAAATCTTGACAATCTTTCTAATTTATGATTAAGAACATGGGATTTGTTTGGATTTATGTTTAGACCACCTAAACGGATTTTGGAGACTTAAATGTAATTTGGCTTGTTTTTTATTCTATTTATTTTAACATTTGTATCTTTTTTTAAATGTAATTCTGATTTTAAAAATTTATTTATTTTAAAATAATTATTTTTATCTTTTTATATTAAACTTAATTTTTTATTAAATATAAATCATTTCATCCAATTTTATTTTTAACTAAAATTTATAAAATTAATTTTTTTAAAATTAAATTTATAAAATATAATTCAAACACGTAAACCCTCATTCATAATCAAGAATGATCATGTCCGTATGAAAATGAGAAAAATAATGAATTCATAAAGAAAAAGTAGTCTGTTTTCATGGTGGATGAATGGTGGAAAAGACATTATTAAATGGGGGGACATGGTTGGGTAAGCCTCACTGAAGCATTCTAATGCAGTAATATACTTAAAAGTATAAAATGAAAAAGGGGTGGAAAGTGAAGACAGGGACCAGCCTAGAAACTATATGGAATCATACACTGTCTATGTAGGTCAAGATCACAGCCTAACCCTAATTGCCCCATAGATTTGTCTTATTGGAAAAAAAAAAAAAATAGCCCCTATCCCTCAAAGTATAACCCTATAGGCACCTCATTCCACTACATAAAAGTTGGCCCTCTCTTTCACCTTTGGCCAACTAGATTGACAATGATGTGGCATAATGAGGGTAACTTTATCTAATTATTTTTAAAGTAAAATTTAATTTTTAATTTTTAAAAAATACTTAATTTATTAATTTAGATTTTTAAAATTAATTTTTTAAATTTTAAATTCATAATTTAAAGAATTAAATTAATAAATTAAAAAAATAAAATAATAAATTTATAAATTACTTAAAATATAAATAATTAAATTAATAAAATTAATATATAAAAAATAAAATTAATAAATAATATATCTTTCAATAATTATATATATATATATGTTAAATTACTCTTTTAATTCTTATATTGTCACTTTAAATTTAATTTAGACTTCACAATTTAAAATTGTATAAAATTTTTTTTTATAGTTATCAAATAATACAAATGAAATCCTTATTAGTCAGGACTAAGTCTATTAATTAAGAGTGAAAATATAAAAATTAAATAAAAATTATTTTTCATTTTAAAATTATTTGAATCTTTTTAAATGTTTTTAAGCTATAAAAATTAAATTAAAATTAAAATAAAATGATAGTAATCAAACGGGTAATTTAACTTATTTCTAGTTCAATAAACATTACTATGATCCCTTTAATTTTTCATCCTTTCATGATTTAATATAAAATAAAAAAATATATATAAACTTTTTAAATTTTAAATTATTTACAATTAATTTTTTAATCTTTAAAAATATTATAGTTAATATCTAAACTGTAATAATACACATTAACTTTTCTATCTACTTGACTTTAAAATAAATAACAGAACTATTATCATATATATAATCTGTACATATAATTTTTTAATAATGTGATATAATAATAATTATTAAATCTAAATAATTTTGATGAATTCATTTGTCTGCAGAGGATTATCTCAATTAATTCTTGGTGATCTTGTCAGGCTGCAATGCCCCGTGATGTAACTTCTTTCTAGTTTTGCTTTTTGGGCTTAGGCTCCATGGCCTTAAAAAAAAAAAAGGGACGACTTGTATCCTGGAGAACTTTTTTGCATAAGTAGCAAGCTTATTACTTTTACTTTAGGCTCCTTGGTCTTTTTTGCATGAGTAACATACTTATTACTTTTAGCATATGAAATTTATTCTTTTTCATTTAAATTATTAAAGTATATATATTTTTTTACTGATTTTAAATAATAAATAGTTCGAAAAAGTGTAAAAAAATTTTATGCTAAAATATTTAAATTTATTAAAATAGTTTACTCAAATTTTAACAAAATTTTGACACATTAACAAAATACATAATAAACATTAATTCTGCAGAGAGTGGTAAATGCTCCAACTTTTGGCTGTCTCATATTTATAGGGTTAGGCAGCAATGCCTAGGTTTAGACTTTATTTAGATAAGTCGTGACCGTACGTACCTGAAAATATTACGCGTGTGAAACTCTACTACCTCTCTACTCTCTACTCTCTAGTGCAAATGTGCAATATAATAGCCCTACGAATACTTAAACATTGCTCGGTGTTCAAAACCAACAGTCGTTTTTTCTCCCTTTATTCTTTTGTTAAATTTTATGTAAGACTAGATGCAATGCTATATATGTTTAGCGTTATTTTTAAAATTTGTTGATGAAATTTGTTCTCAATTCTCATAAACCTTTTTATCATTCAATGTGAACGGTATTGATGTTTGTTTGGTTAAAGAAAAAGAAAAAAAGGTTCAAGGCGTTACAAATGGCTAGTAGTGAGAGTTTTAAATAATCTGTATGACAGTTTTGTTATTTACACACCAATTTGGTATCATTATTTTTATACCTCAGCCATGTCATATGTTTGTTTCTACTATGTCAGTCTATGTTGCCTGTTATTTTGTGAGATATAGCAATCAATGGAAAAACATTTTATCTTCCCAATCACGAGTGCTCTTTCGTCAAAAGGTGAGTTGTCCATTGTTGTGCTTGCTTCTTCTGGTTCATTTCCACTGTTGCCTGAGTTCTTGCCTGATTTTCGTGCCTCTTTGCCGCCTATAGTCCTCCACTCCATTCCTCTAGACCAACTTGGATTTGTGGTTTATAGGTGTGCGTTTTAAATACGTTACAAATTTTTTGTTTTGCTGTTTAATGTCACATTTTGTGTGTTTATTTGTTTTTTTGCAACTGTTGTTTGAATATTATAGGTCACATTTCAGTTTACCTCATAAGTTAATGAAAAACGTAACCCTAATCAAGATGAAAACTTGTAAACTTGTGAACTTGATACCTTTTGAAGGTGAAAACGTACAAACTTAAATATTAGAACACTTTAAAACTTCAAATGCAAGCATTGGGATTGGGGGACACAGATACCATAGATATTTATATAGGGGTGTAGTCAGTGATGGTTAGAAAGCTACCAACTTGATAAGTAGAAAACTTAAAAATGCACAAAAACTTTAAAACTTGCAAAAGTTTGAAAAGTTGAAAACTTAAAATGCTGAATAGGGGTGGAAAACTTCAGTTAACCACTTGTTTCAATTAACCACTTGGGAAAATTAAATTAATCACTTTTTTACACTGAGTTAACTATTTCATCTAATGAGGCACACTGATCACTTAATTCATCACAATTTAATGTTAAGATGGAAACCTTTATTGAATTAACCAATTTCATGATTCAATTACTCACTTATTTATACTGAGGTGGATAACTTGATTCAGTTAGCCAGTTGTTATATTGCATTAACTAACTATTTGAATTAATTAACCACTTTTAGTACTAAATTCATCACTATCTGTCACTGAGATGGAAAACTTTATTGAGTTACATATTATTGACAATGAATTAACCAGTTTTGTACACTGACTTAATCACTTGTTTCAGTTAACAACTTGGAAAACTAAATTAATCACTTATTTACATTGAGTTAATCACTTCATCTAGTAAGGCACCCTGATAACTTAATTCACCATAATTTGATGTTGAGATGGAAACCTTAATTGAGTTAATCATTTTCGTGATTCAATTACCCACTTATTTACACTGAGTTAACCACTTATTGATCACCTTTTTATACTAGGTGGATAACTTGATTCAACTAATCACTTGTTATACTGCATTAACTACTTTTTTACACTATGTTCACCAAATATTTGAATTAATTAATCACCTTTAGCACTAAATTCATCATTGTTTGTCACTGAGATGGCAAACTTCATTGAATTACCCATTATTGACAATGAATTAACCAGTTCTGTACACTGACTTAACCATTTGTTTCAATTAACTACTTGAAAAATAAAATTAACCACTTTTTTACGTTGATTTAACCATTTCATCTAGCGAGGTACCCTGATTACTTAATTCACCACAATTTGATGCTAAAATGAAAACCTTCATTGAGTTAACCAAACTTGATTCAGTTAACCACTTGTTACAGTGCATTAACTACTTTGTTACATTTGCTACACTAGCAACATTTAACACATGTTGGTGTTTCCTTTCCACCACAGCATTTTGCTAAATGCAGTGGTGTTTCTACACAGGAACTCTGATGAATGATGCCCTTATTTGCAAAAAATTTGGATAAGCTAAACTCTAGCCCATTGTCAGTTCTTATGGTTTTTATTTTAGTTTCAATTTGTGTTTCTACTAAAACAACAAAGTCTTGAATAAGCTGCTAGTTTCTGATTTGTGTTGTAGAAATATCCAAGTGTTCCTTGAAAAATCATCCACAATACTTAAAAAATATCTATGCCCGTGTAATGATGGAGTTGCAAAAGGTTCCCATATGTCAGCATGCAGTAATTCAAACACCTTTAGAGTTTTTGTTGTGCTATTTGGAAATGGTAACTTTCTTTGTTTTGCAAAATGGCAGATGTCACAAACTTCAACTGCATTAAATGGAATGTAAGAATGAGTCTTATGTACAATATTCATCCTATTATTGGATAGATGTCCTAATCTCAAATGCCAAAGATCAACAGGAACAGAAACAATGGAATTTCCATTGGCTAAACAAACTGAGTTACAAACAGATGACAATGATTGATTAGGCTTGTCAGGGATTATCAGAACATAAAGTCTCCCTCGTGCCTCAGCTGTACCAATCATCCTCGATGTATGTAATTCCAGGACAAGACACATAGACGGCTGAAAAATAAGCTTGCAATTCAATGACTTAGTGAGTTTAGAAACAGAAATCAAGTAAAAATGGAATGTTGGCAAAAACAGTACATCATGAAGGATGAGTGAATCAGAAAAATGCACAGTACCAGAGAAATGTGCTATGATATGCGTACCATTTGGTAGTTTTATGAAGACAGGCTTTATTCTTTTATAGGACAAAAATTGGGTGAGAGTGTGGCATATATGGTCAGTGGCCCCAGTATCAAGAAGCCAAAAATTGGGTGATATACCTGAATTTGTGGTTTCTGGTGTTTGACTAGCATTCACGGTTTGGGTGATGGTTTGATTTACTGTGTGTGAGGAGTTATTTACATTTTGCTGTAGCAAGGCCATAAGAGATATGTATTGCTTCCTTGTAATTGTTAAACCTGAATCCTCATGATTTCCTTGTGGTTCAGATCTTGGTTGACTGCTTTCACCTTCTGCAGCTGTGAAGTTTATTGAAGAGTTTTGGTTTCTGAATTTGAAACCTGGAGGGTATCCATGCTTCTTAAAGCATGTCTCGATGGTATGTCCATTCTTCCCACAGTAGGTGCAAACCTTGCCATTATTCTGAGATTGTCCTCTTCCCCTTTGAAACCTGCCACCAGAACCACCAGAGCTATATTGCCCTCTGCCTCTGCCAGCTCCTTGAACCTCAGAAGTTGAATTGATCACAACTTTCTGTTCTTGTGATGTGCTGCTTAGCCTCTGTCTTTCTTGCTGAATCACCTTGGAAAACACCTTACTTAGACTGGGTAAAGGCTCAATCAACATCACTTGTGAACGAACACTAGCAAACTGATCATTTAGGCCTTTCAAAAACTTGATTACACAATCATTTTCCTTATAACTCCTAATTGTAGGAATCAATGAACAAGAACACTGGACTGCACAACTGCAACTAGCTCCTCCCATATCACCTTCAATGCAGTAAAATAATCTGTAACAGACATGTCACCTTGCTTGAAAAGTGCTATTTCCTCCTGTAAATCAGCAATCCTGTAAGCATCTGCTTGCGAAAACCGATCATGCAGATCTTTCCATACGTCTTCAGCCTTGTCCATCCATATAACACTCTTGGCAATGGTAGGAGAAACTGAACGGATGATCCATGAAAGAAACATATTATTACAATGCTTCCACACCAGGTACAAAGGATCATTCTTGTCTGGCATAAGAATGGTGCCGTCCACAAAGCCTAATTTGTTCTTGGTAGATAGAGCAACCTTCATTGAGATAAACCAGGAATAGTAATTTGATGAATCAAGAACTGGGGATACCAAGATTGTAGATGGACTCTCACTCAGATGCAAGTTGAAAGGATTCACAGGATTCGTCTGGTAATCTGCAAGAAAACATCATCCATGGCCGTGTCCGCCATTGAAGCACCTTGACTTTAACAAAGATCACAGCAGAAGCAGAGCTCTTAGATACCATATTGAGATTTAGCTTTTGGTCAAAAAGAATAAAAAAATTGTATTCTGGAATGTACAAAGCTCAGCATATATAGTTCACCTACAGAGCACGTAAACTATAGAACAGAAACAGAACTAACTACTTAACAAACTTTTAACTACTTAGCTAACATAATAACTAGTTACGAAGACTAATTAGAGATTGGCTAAGTTAACTACTTAATAACTTCAGCTAGATTAGCTTGGTTAATACCTTCCAAATCTGAACAGCTAAGGTAAAAACCAGTTGTTACTACAGAAATTGCATCATGTTAGTAACTCTTCATTTGACGATTAATTTATTTTCTTCAAAACCATACCCGGATCCGTGCATCATAGCATCTCAGGCACTGCCCTTGTAGGAAGAATAAAGGGTGACAATAGCAAAGAGAAAAAAAAGAGTATTTTAAAAAAAAGAATACACTATGGTAAAATTATATCCCACACATTGTAAACTCCGTCATCAACTCCTCAGTCAATTTATTTGAATATTACACACTACGATTTGAGAGAAAGGAAATTTCAAAAATTTTAAAAATTTATTGTTTAGATTGAAAAAAAATACAGAAAAAATCATAATATAGAAATTGAAAATTCCTACCTCAAAATTTTTTTTTATTTCAAACTTTAAAACTTTTAAGTTGTTTCCTATTTTCATTCCTTGTATTTAAGTATAGCGTAGTCCAAAAGAACAAAAACAGGAGTAATATGTTCTTTAAAAAATTTAAAGAAAAAAGATAGTCATTATTAAAAATAAGAGAAATGATTCTGAATAAACATATGTGATTGGTCCAGTTTCTATTTAATGATTTATAAGAATTTATAAATTTATTTTTAAATAACTAATTTTGAAAGAAGAAAAAGAACAGGCAATGATATTCTTCTACACATTTTATTTGAGAGTAATGATATGTATATATATTATTTAGAAAAAGCTCTAACTTAATTTCTTGTATTATCAAATTTATTTCTAAAATTTAAAATACTTATATCCATATTTTTTTATATAAATTTATATATAATGTAATAACTTCGTATACTAATTAAATTTTTATATCTTTCTAAAAATTCCACACATTATTATTCTTATTCCTAGAGTAATATTGTACCGACCAAAATTAGAGTTTTTTATTTTTGTAATCTTCAATTTATCTTAAAATTTTACAAAATTATATAGATAATTTTTATATAATTTTACAAAATTTAATGGTTATATTCATTGAATATATGATTTTTTTTATTTCTTAACATGAACTATAGTATTTTCACATAATCTTGTGTATAATTTTTACATCGTTCTATTCAATTCTAAGATAGTGGATCTGCCATGTATGCTATTCTTGGATAAGAAAACGATTTTTTTAAAAAGATAATAATAAGATAAGGGAAAATGAGGTAAAAAAATATCATTCCCGTTCTAATATTTGTCTCTAGATTCTAGAGTCTTTTTATTTTATTTTATTTTTTGATGGACAAATAATATTCTCTTTGGCTTGTTTTTTCTGCTGTGAACACTGTACATTAACGTACAATATTTGTTTTCTTCAAGGAAACGGGGCGTAGGTCAGCCCCTCCCTAGCCTAGCTACGTGACCGGACTTGGTAAAAAGTTTAGGGTACCTTATTAGCCCCTACCCTTGCCCCTACCCTCCCTTCACAATTACTAATGGTGATGGATGACATTGAGGTGGTGGAATTACTTGGAATCCTCAATGAAACAAAACTTGGCATTTTCTGCAAATGATGTTAGATTACCCTTAGATTTTCAGGTTCTTTCACCTCTGTTGTACAGATAATAATAAGATCTCATTAAGAAGGAAAATTCCCAATTGACTAACTTACAAAAGCATGGAAATAAGAGTTGAGATTAGGAGTATTAAATGGATCAGTTTGATTCAATGACCATGTCAACTTGAATTAAATTAAATAAAAAAATATAAATTGAGTTAGGTCATCAGGTCTATTTGAATAAAGTTTGATTATAATTAATTTAAGTAATGGATTAATTAAATGCCAACTCGATGACTCAATGGCTCACTCAATTGTTCTAATCAATTTTTTTTTATTTTTTGAAATTCCTTCGCAGTGTTTATGTGTTTTTCTTTTTTTGCTTCCCTTTCGTTTTGTCATTTTATACTTTTTTCTTTTCCCTTATATTCACATGATTTATTTTATGAATTGAGAATATTAAATTATATAATTTTAAGTCGTTATTTTATTTGAATTAGTAATTTAAAAACTTAGACTACTTCTAAAACAAAAGATGGAATGAATATGTCATTATTTTCTCTTGATTTTAAAATTTAAAAATTTGGATTGCTAGCATAGGATAAATTATATGATGTATTGATACTATTTTTTTTTATGATTATTATTATTTTTATTTTATAATTTATAAATAAAAAAAATATGAGTAACCCGATAACCCAAATCAATCCAATCTAATCTTGGTTGGTTTGAGTTGATTTGAATTTCTTTAAAAAAATTATAAAACTGACTCAACTCAACCTAATTAAGGTTGATTGGTTCAAATATTTTTTTTCTTAAAATTTAATCAAATTTAATCTGTAAATATTTCTAGTTGAGATCACAATAAAAGAAAACCACCCACCATGGCAGGCCATGGTGGTCCAGTCCATTACATACCACGAGGTCCATACCATCTGATGTCGTGGCCCTTTGAGATATGTTTTATTTTTTATTTTATTTTATTTTATTTTTTGATGGACAAATAATATTCTCTTTGGCTTGATTCCTCTGCTGTGAACACTGTACATTAACGTACAATATTTGTTTTCTTCAAGGAAGCGGGGCGTAGCTCAGCCCCTCCCTAGCCTAGCTACGTGACCGGACTTGGTAAAAAGTTTAGGGTACCTTATTAGCCCCTACCCTTGCCCCTACCCTCCCTTCACAATTACTAATGGTGATGGATGACATTGAGGTGGTGGAATTACTTGGAATCCTCAATGAAACCAAAATTTGGCATTTTCTGCAAATAATGTTAAATTACACTTCCTTTTTCAGGTTCTTTCACCTCTGTTGTACAGATAATAATAAGATCTCATTAAGAAGAAAAATCCCCAATTGACTAACTTACAAAAAAATGGAAATAAGAGTTGAGATTAGGAGTATTAAAGGGATCAGTTTGACTCAATGACCAGGTAAACTTGACTTAAATTAAATAAAAAAATATAAGCTGAGTTAGGTCATCAAGTCTATTTGAATAAAATTTGATTATAATTAATTTAAGTGATGAGTTAGCTAAATATTAACTCGATGATTCAATGACTCACGCAATTGATCCAATCAAATTTTTTTATTTTTTAAAATTTTTTGGCAGTGTTTAGGTGTTTTTCTTTTTTTTGCATCTCATTTGTTTTGTCATTTTATACTTTTTCCTTTGGCCTTATATTCACATGATTTGTTTTATGAATTAAAAATATTAAATTACGTAATTTTAAGTTGTTATTTTATTTGAATTGGTAAGTTAGAAACTTAGATTACTTCTAAGATAGAAGATCGAATAAATATGGTGTTATTTTTTCTTGATTTTGAAACTTAGAAATTTGGATTGCTAGGGTAGGATAGATTGTATGATGCATTGATGCTATTTTTTCTTTTTTATGATTATTATTATTTTTATTTTATAATTTGTAAATAAAAAAAATATGGGTAACCTGATGACTTAAACCACTCCAACCCAACCTTGGTTGGTTTGAGTTGGTTCGAATTGCTTGAAAAAAATTATAAAACCAACTCAACCTAACCTAATTAAGGTTGATCGGTTTAAATATTTTTTTTTTAAAATTTAATCCAATCCAGCCTGTAAATACACCTAGTTGAGATCCCAATAAAAGAAAACCACCCACCATGGCCATGGTGGTCCAGTCCATTACATACCACGAGGTCCATACCATCTGATGTCGTGGCCCTTTGAGATATGTTTGGGAAACCAACAAGACTCAGAAAAAGCAATTTTTGCTGCTCACCACCTAAAATGGCCCTTACCTCACAAGTATCATGTTTTGAAGAATCAATTATTTTAAAAGTTTAAGATATTAAGTAAGATACATAAATTATTTTATATCTTTGATACCTCATACAAGAGTCGTTTGAGTTTGGAACGTGAATAATATACTGTCTCACTTTACTTTGTACTAAAATTTAGCTTAATTATGAAGAATAGAAAGCGGTAAGAATCAAATTCTTAGACTACTTAGTAACAAAGGTTATGATATCACGTTATAAACCAATTATTCTAAAAGCTTAAGTTATTATGCAAAGACACATGAATGATTTTATATATCGAAAACATGTCTTTTCTTAAGAACTTCCTGGTGAAGTGGTGTGGGATCTGTCTGTCCCTGCCACTGCCACATCCCACAAGCAGATTATCATAAAGAACCTTATATCAATCATCAAATTAGGCAAATCTTCCTCACATGTAATGCAGATAAAACAGAGATAAGATATCAACAAGCCACATACCATCAGAACAACATGAAATGCATGCAAATCATAGTGCTGTTTACGACTATATTGCATCATTTAATGAAATGCACGGATGGAATTTATGCATTTTCCCAGGTGGGAGGTGGTCCTCTCAATGCTGTCTTGATGTCTGCCCCGTGTAAAACAGAAACATATAGTAGTTTGCAAAGAGTAACTCTTTACTAATTTGTGCTATAAGGTAATGAGGAACATGAAAATGTACATAGCAAATCGGCCATGATTACTAATAAATGCCCCATACTTACTGGCCAGTCAGAACCAAATGACACTAATGCATTGCTATCTGAGAGCCACCGAAATAGATATGATCCCCTTTCAGCCCTATCCTTGCCAAGCTTTTTGTTAGCAGAGTAGCATCATCCAATAAGTGATCTTGCTGTTGATGATTGGTAACAAGAAACCATTACAAATCTTGTAAAGAATATTGTTTATACTGTCTAAACATATAGCATATGGAGAGGACATAATCACATCAAAGGATTCATATTAAGTCACTTTGAGGCCAGGACAATAATCTCCGAATGGAAGCAAGGAAAAAGCCACTGGCAATTTTGTGGAACACTGAATAGTGAAAAGAAGAGGTTTCATGGGAGTGCCAAATTCTATCTTGAAATATCTGTTTCTGCAATTGAGATTTGGAAAAATCACTTTCTTGATGCTACTGAGCCATATGGTCTCTAGAATCGGGCAATTCTTTTTGCCCTCAAGCTGTAAGAAATGGATCTTTAGGGCACGTTTGGATTGGAGGAGAATGAAGGAAAAGGGAGGGAAATGGAGGGTTTATTTAAAAATTTTAAGTTCAAAATGTAGATTTAGCAAGTACATGTTCTTGAGATTTGCAGGACACTACTATGATTGTGTCCCTTCCCTTACATAGGCAATACTGACTTTCAGCATGTAAGGCAGATCTCTGTTTGAATTATTGCATTTGCCTTTGCCTTTATGTTCTTGAGATTTGCAAGAGACTAGAATTGTTTTACAAAAGAAACACCAAGATTGGATGATATATCAAATGAGAGAATCCTTGTAAAAATGAAAGAGAAATCATAATTACTGGATTTAGCAGATATGCAGCAAACCCTCTAATTTTATTTGCAAGCCACTCTAGTGATTGTTCTAGTATTATTTTGTAAAGAAAAAAAATTAAAGATGAAAGCTGCAAGATAATGATAATAATAACAAAGCTGCATGGAAGCAACAAACCCTTGTTTTCCAAAGTGGCCTGTAGTTCTTGGCCCCTAATGCTGGGCATGTTCAATCTGAAAGCAGAGTTTCAGTTGCTTCACAATGATTATAAAGAACGTATATCACTAAAGCAAAAGTTCCCCAACATTCAACTTGCAACAAGCATAATAGAAAATTATTGAAGCTTTTCAAGTTTATCTTCCATCTCTCATTCCACTTGTAGAAGCAACTGAACCATACAAGTCCAAGATCAAGTCATTTGCTTTGTCCACTGCAGCATGAATTGCAACCTGAAACAAATCAACAGGAAGGCAGCCAGCTGGTAACTGAAATTTCATATGAACTCATAAGAGGTTGCTTGTAACAGAAGAAAAAATCACCTGTAGACCCTCCAAGGTCATGTTGAAAAGAGCTTGAGGTTCTGTCACTTTTAGGCCACAATTTACAGGTTCATCAGAATATAGCTACCAAATTTGAAATACCATGGTAAATCCCATCACAATTATATGATTAGATGTGCATGGTAAAACTCGGAGCAAAATTTCTGTTCTCTAAAGGTAGGCGCTCCTCTCCCCAAGTTCCACCCATATCCAGTCAAAGACAAAACTGATAGGAAATGGATAGTAAGAAGATTTTAAAATTATATTCTTCATTAACAGAAATTGTATATGGAAAATTTGGAATGCCTGATCCTGAACTCACCTCATAAAACAATGCACTATTGAAACCAAGAACCATCAGCAAAAGCTTTGACACCACCCACATAAATGCATTGTGACTTATATATATATATATATATATATATATATATATATATATATATATATATATATTTGTTGATTTTTGAATAAAAGCAAGACAATCTAAGGCAAAACAAAAAAAAAAGAAAGAAAACTCTGGCAGGACGTGGATCAAACACAAGAAATAATAATGCACATTCTGCATCATAAATAACCAAAAATGAAAACAAAAAAAGAGCTTGGCTAAAACCCTAAAACTAACCATGGAAAGAATTAACATAAATTTGCCTATGTTATACATAGTAGTACTAGTTAAAGATACTTCAGCTATCATTTTGCTTGAATTATAAATGTCGCTCTACAATCTGCAACCCTTGTGATGGAGAATACTGGGCAATGGCAACAGTCTTTGAAGACCTTTCAATGGCATGCAACAGAAAATTCTAATCCTCAGGGATTGGCTTGGCACATGCCTTATGATGGAGATCTTTTTGAGCCTGTAAGTAGGCCAAATAACTTATGATGCTTCATGTTTTACAAGTTGTAGGAATACTTTGTTGTTCATCCCTAGATATTCAACTTTAAAGGAACATTAGTGATAATTTCAGTATTTTATCAATTTTCATAGTCTTGACTAGGGCTTGAATTGGGGTTTTATGTCATTTGAGTCTTTTTTTTTTTTTTCTTTTTCTTTGTCTAGACTATGTCATTTGAGTCTTATTTATTTTGATGTCTAGCTTGGCCTTACCTGTGGCTTTAGTATCAAAAGGAAATTTTAATCCTTGCAGGAATAAGACTAGGGTTTAATCACTAGAAACTGCATACATTGGAATTATGCTTTATATTGGATATATCAGTTTATAAGTTTTAATCAGTAGATTGCCACTTTCCTGATTGTCTGATGCAATAAAAATCTGTATGAAACTTTTGACATTTCTCAGTCTGAATAACCACTAGTTCAAAGACCAGTTAATCTTTTGCCACTCCCCAATAAGGTCAAAATAGAGGATGAGCAATCCTCAAAATACTTAAATAAGAAGCTATACTAGTGAAACTATTTTAGCAACCCCCCTGATCTCTATGAATATATATCCACTGGTGGAAATTCCTCAAACAAATCATCAGCTGAAAATCAAATACAAGCAACATGTGCAACTCTGTCCCATAATAAAGAAACATTGAAGCTCTGATTTATGTAATTCAATAACCCCTCTCAATCCAAATACTCCAAAGAATAGCAAATAAGGAAAGCCTCCACAACGATGACTTCTAAGCAGAAAAAGAAATGACCACCAGGAGGAACAAAGTGGAGGCCATTTCCGAAAGAAGTGAAGAAGACATCGGAAGACGTCTTGAAGATTGAAAGAATGATAACGAGTCAGAGAGAAGGAAAGAAGATAACAGAGATGTAAAAAAAAAAAAATGATGCGATCATAAAAGCACTTATATACTGAATTACAGTTAAGCCTACTTGCATGGACGAAAGTAATACTAAGATAAGTGACTTTTTAAGAAATTCTCGCGTTGCATCTCTCATTACACTTTTTATTAAAAAAAGAGACGTAAATAAAAGATTCATATCGGGAATGATAAAAAGCCAAGACTCCTGAGAAAAAAAAAAAAAAAGGCCAAGACGGCAAGACACCTTGAGGAAGAACTCATTTCCATAAATTTCCCTTAAAACGAGTGCATAACTTCATTACATGGTGTAATGGGTGAGGTGAAAAGTCATCTGAGTAAGAAAGTAACAAATGTCCTTACAAGTTCACTTTGAAGAACAGAGACTCTTACATTCTCCAGAGTAAATTTTCCTTCTTCCTCCATACTAATAACGATTTACCAACTCAGTGTTGCTGTGTCATCATATTCTAATGTATATAATTTTTTCTTTTATGAATTGGCTAGCCATGGTTAACAATGGTTAAAAAAGAGAGACGAACTATTACCACTAAAGTATTGGTTTGAGCGAAAAAAATTTAAATTTTTATAAAAATTTATTTTAATAATAAAAATTTGATTTTTAAAAAGATTGATTTCTTATTTAGTGAACGAAAAGATATTATGAAAAATAAAAAAAAAATATTGAGAGTTTCACAATTTAAAATTCACTTTTACCCAACTTTTATTCTTTTTTTCTCTCTCTTGAGACTCCATGGGCTTCTTCCCTCAGCTATACCCCAACCATATGATGGGTATGAAAGGTATCATCGTTGCCTAAAAGCCATAACTCCTCAATTTCTTAATCATTCATGTAATAAATACTTCACATGCGGTGCAGGCTAGAGCACAATGGCCAAGGCAGTGGCCTTGAAACCTCCGAACCCAGATTCAGTGCGGGGCGATCCAACCCCCCAATACCCCCATGGCCAAAAAAAAAATGTAATACTTCGCATCAAAGAATGATATACTAACGTTAAATTGCTTCTATAAAAGACTGAAAAAATCCCCTACTTTAGACAAATGCTTATTAACGTTAAATAACAAATAGTCCCTTCCTGTTTTAAACAGTTGCATAATAACATTAAATAACAAAAAATCTGAAAACTCCGTTGCTTCAAATAATATGAAATAATAACGTTAAATAACAAATAATTATGTTAAATAATAATATATTGAAAAATCCAGCCTTCAAACAATTGCTGCTACAAAATTTGACCATTACAGATTATCAATTGATAACATTGCATTCAGCTTTTTAGCACACTTGTTCACAAAAAGCTAAAGTGCTCTTTATTGATTCTGACACTAAAACCTAAAGCCTGAGCATATTTCAAGGAGAAGCCATATGCTTTACCTTTATCTTGGGCAACTTTTTTTTACATATAATTTATTTGGGCTAAGTAATAAAAATAATATTTATTATTTTTTATTAAATTATTATAATTATTTAAATAAAAAAATATTAATTATGTTTTAAATTTTCAATACATTAAATATTTATATTTTTTATTTAATAATTTTTTTTTTCTTTAACATGTATCCTAACAAAATTCAGTTTATTTTTAAATTTTTGATGTATGATATTAGATCTATTGATTCTCTCACTAGTATTCTTTTCTACTTCTTCCTTATTTTTGCAATAGCTAATTCTTCGTCATTTTCATAACACAAACCATTAGAACTACTACATTCAAGTTCAATAAGTTCCATATGTTCATAATGCAATAAAAATATTACAAAATACAACAATAAAAATGGAGTAAAGATTAAAAAAGAAAAGAAATATTAATTTAATGAAAAGTTGCATGCGTAAATGGCAACAAATGACACCAAATATAAAATGGCACTAAATATTACATAAGCTAATTAGTCAGCAAAAAATATGCTTGCATAAAGAGAAAATAATTTTTTTTACCAAAAAAAATAAAAGAATTATGAATTTAAAAGATATATAAACCAAATATTAACTTACCTGGAAAATAAAACCTTCATAGTATACAACTGGTAAGAGAAAAAAAAAATAAAGGGACAATTAGTGCTGTTACATAAAAACTTCACAAGTGCAATGCAGATAAATAAAGAAGAAGAAAACACTCTGAAAAGTCTTAGAAGAAAAGTTGGGTTTGGTGAATTTAATTTTGTGAGAGCCACAGTACTTTTTAGTTGGGCAACGATTTAATTTTTTTTTTAACCATTCTTAACCATGAGTACCAAAATGTAGAAAAAACATGATGACCCATCAATACTGAATTGGCAAATTATAATTGGTGTGGATGAAGAAGTAGGATTTCCTGCTGAAGGACATAAGAATTCCTCTTTGAAGGATAACACCTGTGCTTGGAAAAAAACAAGGTTACCAATTATTAAGTTGGGCAACAATTCATTTTTTTAACCATAGTTACCAATTAGTAGAAAAAACATGATGACCCATTAACTCTGAGTTGGCAAATAATAATTGGTGTGAATGAAAAAGTAAGATTTTCTCCTGTGGAATATAAGAATTCTTCTTTGAAGGATAACACCTATAGTAAGCTATCTTTGGAGAGCATAATATTAGATGATGAAGAATAACATTTTTCCAACTATGTATTTAAGTAATTAGCTTCATGTTGTTAGTTGTTATAGTTAGCTTCATTTCAGTTAGTTTTGGTAGTTAGAGCATTGTAACTGTGATTAACTTGCGTATATAAATACCTTCGGGTACTACAGTTATGAAGTGATTCATTTTTCACTCTCACTCAAAACTCTTTATGGTATCAGCAATTGATACCATAAAATTGATGATTCCAATTGATGTAGAAACCAATTGTGAATTGATGCAAGTGAAAGAAGTAACCAAACAGTGGTCATCTTGGCCATTGGTAAAAAGGTTTCTAGATAATTTATACCTTCTGTTTTCCTACTGTTGTCAACAGGTACAACTTATCCACTTTCTGCATCAGTTTCTTATGACCATTTATCACAAAACCACAGACACTTCACCCTCACCATTTTATCCCATATAGAACCAACTTCTTATAGTCAAGCCATAAAACAAGATTCCTGGGTTCAAGCTATGAATGCTGAGTTAAATGCTCTTGAACAAAACAATACTTGGATTTTGATTGAACTGCCAGCACGAAAAGTGCCCATTCGATGCAAATGGGTTTACAAAATTAAATATAAAGTTGATGGATCAATAGAAAGTTATAAGGCTTGTCTTGCGGCCAAAGGATATACTCAAACAGAAGGTATAGATTACCTAGAAACCTTTTTACCAGTGGCCAAGATGACCACTGTTCGGTTACTTCTTTCACTTGCATCAATTCACAATTGGTTTTTACATCAATTGGATGTTAATAATGCTTTTCTCCATAGAGATTTGCATGAGGAAGTGTACATAAAACCACTCCCAAGACTGAAATTACCATAGAAGAACATGGTTTGTAAGCTGACTAAGTCCCTATGTGGCCTCAAACAGGCTAGCAGACAATGGTTCTCTAAGCTTTCTTCTGCATTGATTGATATTGGGTATAAACAATCCAAGGCTGACTATTCTCTATTTGTGAAGCATAGTGATATTTCATTTATTGCCTTACTAGTCTATGTAAATAATGTAATTCTGACATGTAATGATCTCACTGAAATCAGAACAGTCAAGCAAATCTTAGATGATTCTTTTGAGGTCAAGGATTTGGGAGAGCCAAAGTATTTTTTGGGGCTGGAAATAGCAAGGTCTAAGCTAGGCATAATTCTTACTCAAAGGAAATACGCTTTAGACATTCTTTCCGATGCAGGATTTTTAGCATGCAAACCAGCAACATCTCCCATGGACCGTGTAGTGAAACTGAAGCAGGGACAAGGAACTCCATACCAAGATGTTGGGTCATACAGGAGGCTAATTGGGAGACTACTATACTTCACCACAACTAGGCCAGATATCACATATGCAGTACATCATTTAAGCCAGTATATTTCTAATCCAACGGAGGAGCATTACAAAGCTGCTACAAGAGTGCTGAAGTATATCAAGCCTGCACCAGGAAGTGGTATTTACTTTCCAGCTACTTCAGCATTACAACTAAAAGGATTTAGTGACTCTGATTGGGCAGCATGCCCTAATACTCGAAGATCTGTCACAGGTTTCTCAGTATACATTGGTGATTCACTCATAGGCTGGAAATCAAAGAAGCAAACAACAGTGTCACGCAGCTCATTAGAAGCAAAGTACTGAGCATTGGCTGCAATTATTTGTGAAATTCAATGGCTGCATTATCTACTTCATGATCCCAATATCAATTTTACGCAGCCATCACTCATATATTGTGACAACCAATCAGCTCTTCACATGGCAGCAAACCAAATGTTTCTTGAGAGAACGAAACATATAGAGTTAGATTGTCATTTGGTTCGTGAGAAGATACAAGCGGGTTTGATTCGCTTGCTTCCTATTACATCAGCAGATCAGTTGCAGACATTTACATAAAGCCATTGCCTACTAGCACATTTCAGTATTTGAAATCCAAGCTGGGAATGAAGGACATCCATTCTCTAGCTTGCGGGGGGGTATTAGATAATGAAAAATAACATTTTTCCAATTTATGTATTTAAGTAATTAGTTTCAGGTTGTTGGCTGTTATAGTTAGCTTCATTTCAGTTAGTTTTGGTAGTTAGAGCATTGTCGCTGTGATGAACTTGTGTATATATATACCTTCAAGTACCACAGTTATGAAGTGATTCATTTTTCACTGTCACTCAAAACTCTTTACATAACATGTTTTTTAAGAGAGCTTTAAATTGTATTGTTTATATTTGCTAGAGTGAGAGTGAAAGTGGAGTTGGAGAAGAATGCGAGAGTTGAGAAGACTAATGATCTTGAGAAATTGCTGACATGGATGACTGAGTTTATAAAAAGCTAACATGTTTCTTAATTAGAAGAAATTCTAAAATTTTCATCGAAAGAAGAAAATTTAAAATACTTTTAAAGTACTATTATTAACACTTCACATCTCATCTAAATTTTATTATATATTATAATAAATTTAATTTAATAATATATTTTTTTTAATAAATTAAGAATATACATAAGGATCAGTTTATTTAAATTACTTTATATATTCAATCTCTTCAAGTTAAAAATAATATATATTTTTATATTATAACATGTATCATGTTTTTATTAATTTAATGTAATAATCCGACTATATAAAGATTTCTTATTGAGTAGATATTAAAAATGTTAATATGACATTGTCATAAATTATGTTCCAAATTATGTATATTATAAATAGATATAATAGATTAATATTGTTTAGAAAATTTTAGTAAACCTTTTTTTTAAGTTTTCAGATAAAGTTAAAAAAAAAAGAGGAGGAAGAAGAAAAAAAATAAATGAAAAATATGATTTGGAAGAAAGATTGATGATTTTAAAATCAAAATTATGTGTTGAACTAATTATTACTTAAAACCATCAAATAAAAAAAACCCAAAATTTTCAATTTAGTGTTTGTTGTTGTTGAGTACCGTACCATATTCCTTCTTCAGCTATCGTCTTGTTCTTGGAACAGATAGTGTTAGGGTTTTCAGAGTTGCGGTTTCGGCTGACATGGCGGACGAAGCCAACAGAGCTGTAAGAACGCAATCTCCTTCCTCCTTGCTTGTGTTTGCCCAACCCAGTGCTTGCTTTGACCATTGTTTTTTTTCTCTTGTTCTTCCGATGCATGCAACACAGGCTTTCCTTGAAATTCAAGGTCGCATGATTGAGACTACTGGGAAACTAAAGCAGGTCTAAAGTCTTAATCTTTCAATCCTGTTCCGAATATTATTCAATTTGTAAATTTTCTTTTTTCTTTTTTGTAGCCCTTGCCTAAATCATATTTCCATGTACGATTCTGAAATATGATTAACTTTTACATGTAATTGCATATAAGGGGCTGTTTTTAGCCTTTCTTATATGTAATTTGATAATTGAATTTGCTTTGTTTGAGCTTGAGTTGATCATTTTCGAATCAGATCCAAGATAGTTTGATAAATTTGTGCTTTTTTTCCCCAGTATGTCTTTCCTCTATTCTTATTGTTTGGGGGGATTTAATATGCTTGGAACAGTGGTGAAGAAGCTGTTGTGTTGAAAAGTAGTGACTTGATTTTGATATACACAATTACTATGAATTAAATGCTGACTCTAAGACCTCCATTGCTGTCAAGTCATTCTATTCTAATTTATGGCTTAGTTCGTCGTTCCACCTGATGTGTCCTACTTGTATGCTAGAGTGCTCATGCTTTTGCACTGTTATCAGAGAATATTTATATCTGAATTCTTAGAGAGATTTCATAATTTTATTTATTGAGAAGCCAAAATGGAAAGAAAGGAAAAGAAAAGAAAACCTTGGCATTTACATTTTGCATCTGGAAGTTATATGCTTGTTAGGGGTTGCTTCATACTCTTGAAGTTTATATTACCCCTTGGCCTGCAGGTGCAAAACCAGATGCGTAACAAAGAAGGAGAAAAGAAGCGTGCTTACTTGACCTTGGAGGAGCTGCGGCAGTTGCCTGATGATACTAATGTTTACAAATCCATTGGTATGTATAGAAAATCATAAGTTTGTGTTAATGATGTTTTATAATGCAGTATTGCTTTTGTTGAAACCATCCCTGTGATTTGTGTTGATCCTAATCCTATAATGCAGTATTACTATTGTATTTGGTGGATGCTCCAGTTTTCGACAGACATGTGATGTCTGCATTTATTTTGTTTTGCAGGGAGAACGTGAGTTGTGGATACTATTTGAACATGCTACTAAATAGAGTACACAAAAGCTTGATTTGTGGGCTGTTAGGAATATAGATGGCATACTCTGATAACTCTCTTACCATCATGGCAGGTTTGTATTGGAGACCAAGTCAACTTTAATGAATGAACAGGAGAACAAGATGAAGGATAGTGAAGCTTCAATTACCTCATTACAGGTATATGTTCTTCCTTCAGTTGTGTGAAAAGTGAAAACTTCTATTCTTCCATCTTTGTTTTACTTATTTTTATCTGTAAATAAAGTTGAAAGGAAGAAATTTGAATCACAAACTTGAGACAAATATAACTAGTTTTAGCTACATTTCTATAACAGTAAATGAGTTTCTATAATGTTTGGTGAAAATTAGTTGTTTTCTATGGCTTTGGACAGAGCTCAAAAGAATACTTGGAGAAGCAGATGGCAGAGGTAGAAAACAATTTGAGGGAGCTGTTACAACAAGATCCCGGTCTTGCTCGTCAAATAATGTCTATGAATGTAATTTGAACTTTTTAAGTGCTGAACTTTACTGCCAGTGGTGGGGTTTCTAGTACTTTTGAGCGAATAGAAAAATTCAGGACATGTGAGACTGCAAGTATATGTACTACCTCCTTCATTGCTGGTTTTCCATCCTGCTCCAAATGTTGACTTTGGAGGCATTGTTGTAAGTTCTGTTAATTCTTAGCTTGTCATGTTACAAGTTTGGGAATCCTTATTAGCTTTCTGCATATTCATATGGACAATTTCTAAATAGTGTGTCTCTGCTATCTCCTTTCTGATGTGAGAAGGGCTTGTGGAATTGGATATGGCACTTTAGTGATTATGTGTGTAATGTGATATCTATTTTGGAAAAAGATGTCCTAATGCATGTGTAGTATACTTGGAATGTCTTCATTCTAGCCTGAGTCAGCCCTGTTTAGGGCAGCTATTAGTTGCTGCCAATGATGTGATGCGACAATCAACCCTCATCTCAAGATGAAACCGTCAGGGCCAAGTCCCGTACAGTAGAAAATTTGTGGGCCAACAAAATCCATTCAGTCATCATTGAAACAATTTGAATTATGAAAGGATATAAATATGGGTTACACAGGAAGTAAATTATAATGGTCTTTTATCCCAAGGAAAATGTTTCATGCATACCAATTTATTTACGCTATCTTTTACATCTACTTGTTTAGGGAAAAAAAAAGTTAGAGATAATGTATATTGGAATGTATGTTTTTCTTATTCTATTACTAAAAAGGATAGTGTAAGAATGATGTAATAAAAATAATGTGTAAATAACATTATTGTTTATATCCAATTACGGGCAGTTTCATATACTAAAAAAGAAAAATGAATGAAAATGTCATGAGATGTTATACAAAAGTTTGTATATCCCTAATTTTAAAGGTCATATCAAACTAATTCATACTGTTATTTTTACACTAATTGTCAAAATATAGTATTTTTAATAATTTATAAATATATTATCCGTTTTATTACTTTCTTTTAAAAAAATTAGTCACATGGATTGTGGGGCACCAATGTTTTTTTTTTGGGCACGAATTGTGTTGGTGGCGGGCCAACCCAATTTGAGTAAATGGCACAAGTTTATATTGTTCTAGGGATGACAATATAAGTCTGTCGCACACGTTCCCAACTCATCTTACAGGGTTTAGGACGAGCGCAAGTGAGGATTCTAGCCTCACCCCACACTTTATATATATATATATGCTTAAATTTTATTTGAAATATATTATAATTTATATATTATTGTGTTAATATATTTATTTAAATTAATAATAAAAATAGTGAAAGTATGCTTTTTTAAACATGTTTGACAATTTATATGAAGTAATGATTAATTTTTAAAATTATGATTAATTATTATATAAATTTGTGTAAAATAATACAAATATTGATAAATACGAGACGGGACGGTTAGGGTGCGAGTTCAAAATATCTTTTTAGGAATGCGTTTGAGTTTTGATTCCCAAAACCTGCGAGATAGGTAGGGGCATGTTTTGTTTTATTTTAAGAAGTGCGGGAAGGGGTTGGATTATACAAAAACCTGTTCCTACCCGTCCTATTGTCATTCCTATATAGTTCATTTCATATTATTTAATTTGATTTTTCAAACAAATTGTATTAAAATAGAATCATTTTTCAAAAACCTATATAATTTAAATAATTACAAAATCTAATAATATTTAATTATATTAAAAATATATTACAATACAAAAAGAAATTGTACTTTTTAAATACTAACAAGCTTACAATCAGTCTCCTCCTCCAAAATAGTGACATAATTGAGACATAACAAATGCAATAGCCTATTAAATGCGATGGCTTGTGATTCTTTACGACTTCCTTTTCCTTCTCAGCCATCCTCTTAATTCAGTGCAGTTTCCACTGAAGGGAACAACATGATGCTTTGCACTTGCTGCTTGTGGCAAAATAGTGCTGCTAAGTCTCCCTTCTAATACATTACCCCTCCCTCTGACACCTTGCTTGGATCTAGGGAAGAAAATAGAAAACAAAGAATATAGAGAAGAAAGAAAAGAAAAGATAATATATAAAAAAATTTCTTTTCTCTTTTTGTGCTTGGATTGAGAGAAAAAGAAGAAAAAAAAAAGAATGTTTAAATATTTAAAAAATTAAACCTTATCCTTTTTAGTATTTTTCGGTTTAACTCTTAGTTTTCTCTCTACTTGAAGAGAGAAAAATTTTCATGTGGATCCCACATGTGTTTTCTCTCTCTTTTTGTTCTTTTCCTCTCAAGCAAGTAAGAGAAAATTTTCTTTTTCCCATTCTCTTCTCCACATTTTTTTCTTTTCTGTCATTCCAAGCGAAGAATGCTAGCAATTCCATATTGACCTCTGTTCACTGCAGTCCTTTGCCTATTAGTTGGCACCACCTTAGATTACTTTTGTAATTTGTTTGCTACAGCTGAACTTGCATTTTTGCATAAGCAGCTGTTTCAACCTCCATGATGGGTACCTACAATGCATCAATGTTGTTTCTCTCTCAACCGCAATGGGGGATATTCCAAGTTATTGGACTTCACTTAAGAGTTCCAAGGTTGGTCGTTCACGGTAGAGGAGGGTACCTGCAACAATACTCCGCTGATCCAATGAGTATTAGGGAATTTGAAAGTAAGTATACTAAAGGTTAGGGAGAGAAACATTACCTCCTTCAATCTTAGCTTTCCCTATTTATATGAGATTGAAAGGAGGGTGATGATGCTATTGCACAATCATTGCATAATGCCTGTAACACTCATTACCTTTTGATTATCTCACCTTTTCTGTTATTAAGCTGGTCAATTCTTTAATGACTGGTATCCCCATATCATAACATAATCATTTTTAGGAGGAACTTTTTTGTTTAAAGTTTTTTGAGTATGAGTATGAGTCTATAGTTGACTCGCTTTATTTTGGGCCTAAACCTAATGGGTCGTATTGCTTAATAGACCTAGATTATTATTAGTAAAGTCCAAATTCTCACTGTATAATTTAGTTAAAGTTGTAATAAAGAAGTGAAAATATAAGTAAAACGTGGAGCATGTACTTTAAGAGTGTTAAAAAGTTTTAGCTGCCTTGCTTTATGGGTCCTAGTATAGTACTATGGCCAACCTTTTCAACAACTAGTGTGTTTAATAACTTAGACTCTTACAGAAATTTCTTTGTTCTCGAGCTCGATTTTTACTTTTTTGGTGGCTCAACGTCCTCTAAATGTGTTTGGTAACAAAAATGTGTTTGCTATAATTGACTGTCATCTAGCAATAGCCACTGAATCCAAATCTTTTGGGGTCTGTCTCTATCCCTCAATAAAATACTACTACCTAAAAAAAAAAAATTACACCTTTAACAGTAATCATTCTCTTTGTGATCATTTTGTTTGTTGGGTTAAAAGTGTTTTATTGAGGAGACATGATTATGGATGAGAAGAGGGGACACACGATGAGTCCTTAATCACTAGGTGGATAATGGGTTCATATGCCTTTAAATATGAGAAAAACTTATGTGAACCAACTGCATGTCCATTTTACGACCCATATTATTGTGTTTTGATGACATATGAGTCTTGCATGTGCAACCCAGATGTGGATTGTAGGGTGTACATGCACCTAGGACATACAAGAATTTCTCTACACAGCTTATGCATGAGGAAGGGTTGAGGAGGGAGAGTTGAGCATGTGGTTTTTATTTCTCCTCTAAAGATATAAGTATCTTTACTTTGTTTCTGTAAAGAATTTTGACATCAATTTAATCTCTAAATTTAGAAAGTGATATTATTTTGGTCGTTCAAAAAAATTGATATAAATTTAATCTCTTAATCTTTGAAAAATATCATAATTATACAAAATTGACATAAATTTAATCTATCAATCAAAAAAATTATATCATTTTAGTTTCTATCCGTACACAAACAGACAATTTTAATGTCATTTTTTAAATTTAGAAACTAAATTGATGTCAAAATTCTTTGAAAAATAAAAAAGATGACACTTATATTTTTAGAAAAAATTTACTCAAGAAAAAAAGGGAAAGATAATTTAATGTGTAAATTGTGCCAATTAACATTAACAATCCATGCAGCAAGTTATATTGGCACAACTCACGTAAAAATTAAAAAAATATTAATGTGTTAAAAGCATTAATATTTTAGTACACTTTTAGAATACTTTTTCAGTAAATAATTTAAAAATTATATTATTTGAATGAAAAACCCTAGACCCAATTTGTTTAAAGGGGAAGGTGGAAGCACCTAGTCTTCCATTATTTTTAAACCATTGTAAGACCACAAACTTACATATGTAGAAAAGTAAGCCTTGCTCTTAGAGCATCATTTCGATAGACCCATACAAAATCTAAGAATATTAAATATTTTTAAAAAGGTGGTAAGGCCTGTAGAGACATGGCAAAGGCAGTGTGCTTTGAAGAGCTGCACTTGGGATCGGTCCTGGCAGAGGATAATCCCACCCCCCTCCCCAAAAAAAACATCACCCCCGGACCAAAAAAAATATTTTTAAAAGGGGAAACTTACAACTAAAAACTAATTTAGCTAATTAAAGAATAAAAAATCACCTACTATGGTTCTTTAATTTATTTAATTTATGATCAACCGTCGTGCTTATTTCATCTTCAAATGTAACATATTACCTAAGTAGTTAGTTATATTTAACTTCTTTTAAAGTTTTATCCACACAATCTTTTTCATCCACATAAAGGAGTTTAATAAGAATATATAACAATTAATTATTAATACTAAGGTAGTTAAAGTCAATGTAGCAATTGTCAAGTCTGCCACTCCTTTCTAAAGAGACCTTTGCGTTTGGTGGGGTGGGGTGTATGAACCAAAATTTTAAAAAATGGAACTGGACTGGCCAGGTGGACTGAAAAAAATCAAGAACCAATGCCAAAATTGATGAATCCATGTTGCATTGGTAGATCTAATTAATCACAATTTTCACATTTGAAGCTAACTAATGCAATGATGTCAATGACATACAAGATTTATGAATTTATATTTTGACTCATTTTGTCTTACCATGATTGATGACTAATATTGTTTGATGTTTTATCATTTTATAGTTATAGTGTTGTGTACTTCTATGACATGTTTACTTCTTGTCTGTGTCATAAAACAATTTGATCATGTTTAATATATTTCAATGTTTTTCCCCATGATTTTAGTTTTATACTAACATATAAGTGTTTTTTTTTTTTTTTTACTATTATCATATATTTATAAAATATACATTTATGTACAAAATCTGAATTATACCTCAACTTTGAACCTCTCTCCTTACCAATTTAGAAACCATTCAGTTTTCAAGAGAGTGTTATCAACACGAGCAATATATGCAAATTGGTTAACTCTAGAGAAGCACCTAAACAAAATTTCTTATACAACAGAAAGCAATAATAACCAAAAAAACAAGATTACCCATATCACAGCTACTTGATTTTCTTCCATTTCATTATGCCATTAATCTTTAAATAAGGACAATACACAGCTACCGCACATTTATTAACCAGGATGTGCTATGGCCATTTTGCTCTGATGGAACAAATGTGTAGTGTTTGTTTGGATTAATTATGAAATAAAGATTATTTCAATAATCAATTAAATGTATAAATGATTTTTTATAAAAATCAATTATGAAAAAACAAGTTTCATGTTTGAATATGTTAATTAAAAAGTGATTTCAAAATAATATATTTTGTTTGGATTATAAAAAAATTACTTTTATATGATAAATTAATAAAAAGGGTATTACGTTAGTTTGAATGAAATATCGATGTGGTTAGATCTGAGGTGACATTGATAAAATTGTTGCCATCTCTCAAAAGAATATAATATATTATAATTATAATGCTCAAAATTCAGCTTAAAAAATAAGCAATTTTTCATGTATTAAAAATAATCTTATAATTCATTTCAAATAATCAATACCAAACAAGTTCTAGAAAAAGAGAAGCAGTTTTTATTATAAAAACAGGCTAGATTATTCATCTTCCATATGACATCAAGAAGGTACCAACTAAAGAGGTTGCAACATCAAGAGGTTTGAAGTTAATTTATAATCCTTCATAAACAAACTAGTTTTTGGTCTTCTGCATGTAAGGATCAAGTGATCCAAGATTTCAGGAGTTTTGAAGCTGGGATTTGTAGATGTCATGACCAGAGGTGGCTGGAGTTACCGGACAAAACCTAACAGAAAATGAGTACGGCAAAGCAGGAACCAAATATTGGTCGTGGACACATGGCGACCAACCATCATCTCCACCCAAACCCATGTGCTTGTGGTCGAGATGAACCTGCAATACCATAAAAAAATTTAATAAAGTGGCACACTAGGAGAGATCAAAGATGAGAAATGAAATAATTATGATAACTGCTACGACAACTTAAGAACACAAATCAGAAATGGCCATATTGCCAGTAGTGGGCCTCAGAAAACTGATTGCAGAGCACAATTGGCAAGTAACATTCAATGATTCAAATCACCTAATTACTTGTGCATATATTTGTAAGAAGAAATCCATGTCATAATGCACAGAGCACAACGACTAAGTGCTCATGCCTGGATGAATGTACATTACATATAGTTGCAAATATGTCAAAACTTACGAAAATTTTATTGGAAATATCGCCACCCTAATCTTTGGGCCTAATTGCAGTTTCCCGCCGGTTCTTCAGAAAATGGTACATTACACCTTAATCTATCAGCATTGTGGCAATTTCCACCTTGTCCGTCTAAATTGGCTATCAAAGTTAATGTCTAGTGACTGCATATGATATTTCACCCAACCTTAGGGTGGGAATACATGTGCCAGTCAAGTGAATGGACACATTTGCTATTGAAAGTGATAAGAACAGCCTTGTTTGGATCCCACAAATGCATCCCCGAACTTGACTAGCTTGTTATTTCAGCCCAAAGGTCATGTGAATATCATGTGCAGTCATTAAATGTTAACTTCGATAGGAAATTTAGATAAACATTAAACAGGGCAGACATTGACATAATATTGATAGATTAGGGTGCAATGTGCCATTTTTATAAAAATGAGGGGGAAACTGCAATTGGACACCCAGACATCAGGGTAGCAAAGTGCAATATCCCCAACTTTTTGACTGGTCCTGGAAGGAAGGCATGTAGAAAAATTGATGCAAGTTAAATACCTCAATGTTATCTCCTTTAATGAGCTCTTCATTGTGTGTGGCCCGTTCAAGCTCTGAAGTGCAATAGTAGCTTGCACTCATTTGCATAGGCGGAGAGCTACCATACTTAGAAGCATATATTCCAAAACCATTTTTGTTTCTGAATGTTGCCCATCTGACATCTGCCCTACCTGAACATTCCCCAGGAACAATATAGGGAACATGCAAGTCATTAACATTCTGCTCATAGACTGCAACCTGGGCAGCTGCTTTTCGATCTGGATAACACTCAAATGGCCCTCTTCCATACCAACTTATTTGATCCAAAGATTTTTCCAAATTGAACTCAATTCCCACCCGTGGCAAAGGAGGAAGATCAGAGTTTGGTTTCACATTGCATTCCATAATAACATCCCCAGATGCATAAATTGTACAGGTCATATCTATATTAATTAAAATCTTTGACTTTTCTTGTTTAGGGAGAGAACCCTCCTCACCCTTGGTAACACCAAGAAAAACCACCAATATTTTAACCATGTTTTCTGTCATATTCTGTACAGAACAGCTTTCTGTAATAAAGTGGAGGCTGTCAATCTGAGCAGCTTTCCACTTGGACAAATAACTAGCTGGTCCTCCCCCTTTATCATTATCAGTAGGAGCTCGCCAGAAACATGGCAGTATGCCCTTCCTCAGAAGATGTACTCCTTGAACCTAGCATTTATCAGCATAATATTAGTACCAATGTTTTGTCAAGAGTCAGAACAGCCGCAATGTCAAACAAGAATTTGGAAATACGAGACATCACAAAACTTCTATTTAAGAAGAAACAGAAAATAATACACTCCAAATGTTATGACGTAGTTTTGCTCTTCACACGTATATTTCAAAACTAAACAAATATTTGTTTTTGATAGAAAAAGCAGTATTGTTAAAGAGAAGGGAAGAAGGAACATCAGGGCGAGGATAATATATACTCAAGAGCTTAGAAAAATTGAAACAAAAATGTAGCTAAAGAAAACCAAAGCAACAAAGAAATTAGAAATGAAGCAAGGCAGCTCAATCCCTTTGCAAATTAGAGATGGCGACACCCATGAAACAACTATGAACCGAGCACCAGACAGAAGCTAGGAACATTAATTCTATCCCAAAGGGCAAGGAGATGCCTTTAAAAATGTGCACATTCCACTTCAACCAAATGCACCAAAAAATAGCAAAGATAATGGTTTTATCATGTATCAAATATCAAAACCATAAAACTCAACAAACTTTTAGGTTTAAAGAATATGGTTTTATCACATCTGAGGAGAAACAATAATATCAAAATTAGTTTTCGGTTTCTAACTCACTCAGAAGAAGCTAATACTAGAAATATCTCCATCAACATGCATGTTTTAAACCTTTAAACTCTGAATTAAATTGTAAAATTCCATTGCTTGAAACGACTCACTAACTAGCATTTAAGTCATTTTAATAGAAAAAATAAATATTAAATTACTAAAATAGCCCCTCAGGTTGGAAAAACTTACAGGGACCTTCTATGCTGTTTTCAAAATTCATTATGCTTTTCAAAATTCATTATGTCTCCCTTACTTTAAATTTGAACATAAAACCTCATCTTGTTTCTAAACTTACACATATTTTCCTTATTTTATTGATTTTATTTTTTTGGTGAATCTCCCTTATTTTAAATTTTAACATAATATAACCTCCCTTTAAGTTATAGCATAAAGAGAGGTTAGAGTAATTTAAAAACATTAAAGGCAACTTATAAAGAGAGGTTAGAGTAATTTAAAAACATTAAAGGCAACTTATTGAATATCCTCAAACATCAAGGAAGGTTTATGTAATTTCCTCAAATAAAAAAATATCATGCAATTCAGAGTCCAATCAAATGAAGTCAAGCATAACTGGGATTCTGCTCATTAGCATTCTTACTCATGCATGATCCCTAATTGGACTGTTGCAGAAACAATAAGAAACAGCCACCTTTTTTCTTTACTCACTGGCTTGGGCGAGAAGTGAGAATATTCTGGTAAGTTTTAATGAGGAGATTTTTTTTTTTTTTTATAATTCAGTGTAGTATCCTGATATGTCTTCGTTGCCCCAACTGAAGCTTTCGGATAATTGTAATCTAACTATGTATTCAAGCAAGGCTGTCGAAGTGGTAAATTTTTTTTTTTTTTAATTACAAAAGATTAAACCTATGACCTCTACCCAACTTCCATCTCACCGTTACCACAAATTGTAACTTCTATTCAAATATTTTTCTGAACGCTTTCTAGGATTATTTTCTACATTGATCATGTCTTTAATGAGCAAGCATGCCTAAGCTTGATAAATTATTGCTTGGTCTAGCTATATGAAAAGAGCAAGTTTTCATCCAGTGATATCAAGCTTTTTTTCTCTTTGATAAAGGAAAAATTTATTAAGGCAGAAGAAGAAAGTATAACAGGAGAATCAGGAACAGACACTGCAAAAGACCCGAGGAAAAAAACAAAAGAAATGAAAACATCAGATTGAAAGAGCTTTCAAATCCAGCATATCTAACGAAGAAATCCCCTTGAAAAAATCATGAGGACAAACTTATATTGAAGCAAAGAAAATTATCCTATTTCAAAGAAGATTCACCTGTTGAAAAAAGACAAAAAAATAATTTCATAGTTGAGCTATTAATTTTAGCCAATACAAGAAAAAAGAACTTAAATTGTATTTAACTTGGTTCCAAACATGAGATTTATTACAAATTACTCTTAAAACTTAAAATTGGTTATGTTCTAAAGAAAGTTCCAACAATATGATATTTCTCACGTATGAAAATAGACATTTGAACTTTCCTAGTATCTGAAAATAATGATATTTCTTTTAGGGATATAGTATATACATAATTATATGAAAATGTATAAACATAGAACATATAACTGGACATGTATTAAACTAAATGGGAGATAACCCACCCACAGCCACAATTGAAGAAAGCATAATAATCATATACTGAGAATTATAACTTAGGAAGATTACTTGCCTTTTTTTTTTCATAACTTAGCTAAATTGAAGATAATCTGGTGTTATTCCTTATATTTTTATCTTGTGCATGATGGTTCCTTGTCTAATGTCAGCATCAGCGGGAAAAAAGAAAAAGAAATTGATTAGTTAATGCTGTGTTGATAGTGATGGAAGATTCCAAAACATTATTGTCTCAGACAGAGAAGCCATTAGTCAAGACATTCTTCCCCATATAACATAAAGCCAGGCCTTACCATTTTGAGAAGTCCAGTATTCTATTTCGATATAGACTGTAATTCTTCTCTTTTTTTAAAAAAGACAAAGACAATTCCAATTTAATCAAATATAAGATATACAGTAATAAACCCAGAGTACAGATTTACCTTCCAGCTTTCAACTGAACCTGTTTTAATGTTCAATGTTATGTCCCAAAGATCTTGTTGGCTAACTTTGATTGTATCTCCTAGAGTTTCAGCAAGTAGAGTCCCACCACTAATATTGATAGCCTGGATACAATAATCATTCATGAAATAGTAAATAAGCAACATCTGCAATATAACATAAATTACTAAGCCTCATTACTCAGCCCAAAACTAAGGTTGGCATCATTTCTAACATGAATCAAGGTCTAAAAAAGATTACATGAGGAACAACATCTCTCCTGGCAGGCAGTTGAATTTGTGTGGATGAAACAATATGACCAGCTTCAACCCAGCGTGTGGAGTTCAAAAGCTTAGCAGTTATTGTCAGGAATACTTCTTCTGACAATGATGAAGCCCATAGAGAATACCATTGACCTGATTTCCAATCTATAGCATAACTGCTCTGGGGCTTAATTGGGGCAAGAGAAAAAATTCCAGAACCAAGGTTGCATCCATCTGCCGAAGCATTCCAGCTGAACCCCAGTCCTTCTGTTGTTTTAAAGAAATGAGTGTTTTTTATCTGCAAAATGAAACTAATATAAATTATCAAGTACAGATCTGATTAAGGGAACACAAAATCCTAATGAACTATGAGTACCTCCAATGTCCCTTCATGTAATGTCACCTTGACTGGTTGGTGTAAGTACTTGACTTCTGAAACAAGAAACAAAGCAATGACTTATCATGTAAACAGATGGAGGATTCATTGAACTCCAAGATGGCTTGTGCAAAAATGATAATATGTCAGTTTACCATGCAGAACAGGATGAGGAGTTCGATCAGGCCATGTGAGGCCATCCAAACAGAAATTCGAGTCATTGGGAACATCTCCAAATTCACCTCCATATGCCCAATGCTTTCTACCATCTACATCCATCTTCAACAGGGCCTACATGCAAAGTACAAAATCTTTTAATCCTAGAAAATGATTTTTTTTATGCAAAATATTTGTTGTCAAAACTTCATTTTTAAAACTAATTGAAGAGGTACATACTAAGATCCAAAGAAACTCATTAAAGGCTTTTAATCATCTTATGAATAAAAAATTGATTAAGATTCCATGAACATATTATTTGTTGATGTATGTTAGGGAATATATGTTAGGCTATTATATGTTATTGTTATATGTAATTGGACTGGGCTTATCTCTCCGGTCCAAGTCCTTATTTGTTTATATAAATATAGAGAAAGGGAGACTAACAAGGTTATGTTAGTCATTTCCATTTTTCAATTCCTTCTTCCTCTCTAACATGGTATACGAGCCAGTTAGAGAGCCCTAGAAAACAAAAACCCTAACAATGTACATAGAAGATTAGTAAAAAAGGACATTGCTCATTCAGAAGGCATAATAATCTAGGGATACATTTAGGAAGTCAAGAAGCAAAGAGAATTAAATGAGCTGCTATTAACCAAAATAAGAGCCAAATCACATATCCAGAAAAAAAAAAAGGTACAAAAAAAGAAAATGAAGAGGCAAATCTAATTTCAGAAGGTCAGTGAATAGAAGCAGATAAGAATTGCAAGCAGTTAATAACAATATAATCACAAGGCTAAGATATCTTGGTCAACATGAAAATCAGCATACCTTGCTAGTTTTGTCTGCTACTGAGAAGGAATAGGTTGACTTATGTTTCCAAAAAGACATAAGATTAACAATTGAAGGGTCCACTAAAATTTTTCAAGCAGCAAATAAATCATAATAAGCGAGGAAAAAGATTTTTTTAGTAGCAAAAAAATCAAAGTACTTCATACAATTAGTAATGTGATTCAAATTTCTTTTCAAAAGAAAACATGGATATTGCTGGACTACTTACAGGAGCTAAGAGATAAAATCAAGAAAAATTAGTTAGAGCTCAAAACAATTCCATTGAAACCCTCAAGAATTGAATGTGTTTGCAACAATAATAGCTTCACAAATGCATTCATGAAGTGCTTACTGCATAGTTAAGCTTTTGGATTGCAGAATTCAGAAAGAGAGAATGGTATCTGTTCTCATTGATATTTCTGGATGTACAAGACTGTATTTATAGTGAAATTCTAGGAAAAAGCCTAAGAGAAAAAATAGGAAAAAATCAGGAGAGAATTAACTGTAATCCCTTAATTCAAGGAATTGATTTTCAGCCTAAAATCTAGCCTAGAATCTCTCTAACAATATTTACATTACAACAGTAAAGATTGGATTTGATTTGGATATCCAAATCACATCCAAATATTCCAGCAATCATATCTATACATATATCCAAATCACATCCAAATATTCCAGCAATCACATCCAAATATTCCAGCAATCATATCTGTACATTCCAACACTCCCCCTCAAGCTGGTGAATATATATCTTCCATTCCCAGCTTGGAAACCATCTCATGAAAATTTTCACTGTTGAGTCCTTTAGTTAAGACATCGGCAAGTTGATCTCCTGAAGGAACATAGGACATGCAGATTAGTCCTTCCTCAAGTTTCTCTTTAATAAAATGTCTGTCAATTTCAATATGTTTTGTCCTGTCATGTTGTACAGGATTATGAGCAATATTAATTGCAGACTTGTTATCACAATACAGTCTCATGGGACCCTGCCATTTGATCTTCAAGTCTTCTAGTATAATCTTCAGCCACAATAACTCACAAATTCCTTGTGCTGCTGCTCTGAACTCGGATTCTGCACTTGATCTTGCCACTACATTCTGTTTCTTACTCCTCCATGTTATTAGGTTACTGCCGAGAAAGGTACAATAACCTGTTGTTGATCTTCTGTCAACCACGGAGCCAGCAAAATCCGCATCTGTATAGACTTCTAACTTGAGGTTTTGACTCTTCTTAAATAGCACTCCTTTCCCTGGACTTCCTTTCAAGTAGTGTAGTATTCGAAGAGCAGCTTGCATATGTGATTCCTTTGGATCATGCATAAACTGGCTAATCAGACTTACTGCATAGGCAATATCTGGTCGGGTATGAGCAAGATAGATAAGCCTTCCTACTAGCCTCTGGTACATTTCTCGATCAACAGCTGGTTCTTCACTTGCTGCTGTTAGTTTCTGGTTTGCTTCAATTGGAGTAGCCACTGGTTTGCAGCCAAGCATTCCAGTTTCCTTCAAAAGATCTAGGATATATTTCTCTGTGAGATAAAGATCCCTTGCTTGGAGTATGAGACTTCAATTCCGATAAAGTACTTTAGTTTTTCTAGCTCTTTTATCTCAAACTCTTTTGCCAAGCACTGTTTCAGTTTGAGTTTATCCTCTTCATCATTACCAGTGACTATTATGTCATCAACATATACCAGAAGTGCTGTAGTTCCCCCTGAATCCGTGTGCTTGATAAACAGTGTGTGATCTCCTTGACTTTGCTTGTACCCTGACGCTTTCATGACTTTGGTAAATCTTCCGAACCAAGCTCTTGGTGATTGTTTTAGCCCATACAGGGCTTTCTTCAGCTTACATACTTTAGTTGCTGTTTCTCTCTCTTCAAAACCTGGTGGAATACTCATGTAGATTTCTTCTTCTAGGTCCCCATGTAAGAATGCATTTTTTACATCATATTGTTGAAGTTGCCAATCAAAGTGAGCTGCTAGAGATAGTAGGATTCTCACCGTGTTCATCTTAGCTACTGGTGCAAATGTCTCCTGGTAGTCTACCCCATAAGTTTGAGTGTACCATTTTAGCCACCAACCTAGCCTTGTATCTCTCGAGTGAGCCATCAGCATTGTATTTCAAAGTAAAGACCCATTTGCAGCCGACTAAATTCTTTCCATTCGGTCTGTCAACTATCTCCCATGTCTTGTTTTTCTCTAGTGCCCTCATTTCTTCCTTCATTGCATTTTCTCCACTCTTCTTTTGACAATGCCTCAGATAGAGATTTAGGAACAGCAATGGTATCTAGACTTGCAATAAAATTTTTGTGGGGTGGTGACAAACGTTGTAGTGACACATAGTGAGACAATGGATAAATAGGTTGCTTTGTGCACTTTCTGGAACCTTTTCTAAGGGCAATGGGAAGATCCAAATCATCAACAGACGGTTCAATCAAAGGAGGAATAGAACTTACCGTGCTTTCATTGATAATGGGGAGATTTAAATCATTCTCATGATTATGAACAGGCTGTTCAGCCAAAGGAAGAATAGAACTTACCGTGCTTTCATCGATAGGGTCCGGATTGGTAGTCTGGCTTTGCTTCGGATTAGGAACAGTAGCTGATCTCCTTGAATATATCTGAGAAAACCTTTTAGGATTATGAACATAATCGGTTTGAGGAAGAGTTATAGGTTCCTGAGAAATATAATTTGGAATAGACTCGAGTTGAGAATTTTCAAGAGTAGTAGATTGGGAAACAAAATCAGTTGGGGAAGCAGATGGAGTTTGAGAGACGGGTAACTCAAAATCACTAAGACCCAGACCATCTATTTCAGGAGCATTCTTATCTTCCAATGAATTCTCCCCCTGAAGATAAGAATGGTTGAAATATGACTTGTGTTCAACAAAAGGTTACATCTGCCGACATATAGTATTTCCTAGAAGGAGGATGGTAGCATTTATAACCTTTTTGTGTGCTAGAATAGCCAAGGAAGATACATTTGATGGCTCGTGGATCTAATTTTCCCCTATGGTGGTTATTGTATATGGACAAAAGAAGTGCAACCGAAGACTCTTGGTGTAAGACCACTGGATACTCGGAATTGAGGATAGAAAGTGGACAAAATTGCCATGGGTGTTTTTTGGTCCAATATACTTGACGGTAACCTATTTATCATTATAAGTGGCTGTGAGAATAGCTTCCCCCCAATAAGACTTAGGAACTTTCCCATGAAATAACAAGGCTCGGGTAGTGTTAAGAAGGTGACCGTTCTTTCTTTCAGCAATTCCGTTCTGTTGGGGTGTATTGACACAGGATGACTCGTGTATGATTCCCTCCTTTTGAAAATATGGTGACAGCACTTGATTAAAATAATCTTTGGCATTATCAGACCTAAAAACTTTGATTTTAACCCCAAACTGATTCTGAATCATGGAATAGAAGGAAGGAATAATAGTACTCACATCAGATTTTTGTTTGAGCAAGAAAGTCCATGTGACTCTAGTACAATCATCTATTAAAAGTAACAAACCAACGAGCTCCTGAGACATTTGGGATTGTAGAAGGTCCCCAAAATGTCGCTATGGACTAAATCAAAAGGTTTGGAACATCGTTTATTGCTAATAGGAAATGGAACCCGAGTGTGTTTGGCAAGCTTACAAATATCACAATGAAATTCTTTAATATCTAAATTCTTAAACAAAGATGGGTACATACCTTTCAAAGTTTGAAAGGATGGATGGCCAAAAAGAAAATGATGAAGCCAAATGGCTTCTTTATTAGAAGTTGTAAGGAAAGAAAACAGATAGATTTGGTGAAACTCCTTTAGAGGCATCTGGTATCTCAAGAAAATACAGCCCATTCCTTTCCTTAGCAAGTTCAATCCTCCTCTCCGAGCCCTTGTCCTGAAAAACACAATAAGATGGATGAAAAACCACATTACACTGTAAATCTTTAGTGAGTTTCTGGATAGAAAACAAGGTTGGCTGATAATTTTGGCACATGAAGGACATCTTTCAAGGTAAGATGTGGTGAAATAGATATATTCCCAATTCCAGCAACAGTAGCAAGTGATCCATTTGCTACGGTGATTTTTCTATTACTAGGACAAAGGGGTATATGTGCTAAACTGTGAGGAATAGGGAGTCATATGGTTAGTAGCCCCAGAGTCTATGATCCAGGAAGTGTCTAAGTGATTCCGTTAGGCATGTAAGCCAAAGAAACAGGAAGAGTTCCAGACATTGAAGCTGAAAAACAAGGAATTGGTTTAAGTAAAGGTGAGGGACGGGTACAGCAATGAAGGCTGTAGAACAGAACAGAGACGCAGCAATGAAGGCTGCAAACAGACGCAGAAAGTAGAGAGAAAAAGGAAAGAAACGCAGCAATGAAGGCTGCAAAGGGAAAGGGAAAGAGATGCAGCAATGAAGGCTGCAAATAGATGCAACAATGAAGGCTGCAAAGGGAAAGGGAAAGAGATGCAGCAATGAAGGCTGCAAATAGAACCCAGAAATCTCTCCTAAAGCTCTGATACCATGCGGAATCCAGAAAGAGAGAATGGTATCTGTTCTCATTGATATTTCTGGATGTACAAGACTGTATTTATAGTGAAATTCTAGGAAAAACCCTAAGAAAAAAAATAGGAAAAAATCAGGAGAGAATTAACTGTAATCCCTTAATTCAAGGGATTGATTTTCATCCTAAAATCTAGCCTAGAATCTCTCTAACAATATTTACATTACAACAGTAAAGATTGGATTTGATTTGGATATCCAAATCACATCCAAATATTCCAGCAATCATATCTGTACATTCCAACATGGATATTTGGCACAGCATCCAGCTTCATTATTAATAAGAACAAGTGAATAACAACTGCATTGTTTTTGTGATAAATCAGCAGCATTTGTATAATCATGTAGGTAACAGATCCAAGCTTCATGTTCCAGAGTGAACCTTTATATTTCTAAAATGGTTAGACTGTCTCCATTTTATTCACAGAAGTGTTATATGCTGAGTTGTGACTTCCTTTTAGGGAAATGAGTTCCTGACTTCCTTCTGTTAATGTCTTAAAGTTCTGATTCTTTGTTGCATTAAAATCCCTTCTTAGAAAAAGTAGAATTTTCTTTGAGAGAATACCAATTACATTATTCGATTTTCATGTGATGTTTATCATTCATCAATTTCTTGAGGAATTCAGGGACGACTCACCTGATCAACCCAATCCCAAATAAAGCCTCCCTGGAGTCCAAATGTGGTGTCAATTGCTTCCCAATATAGATGTAGATTCCCATTGCTGTTTCCCATTGCATGTGAATACCTGCCATTTTGGCATCATAAATCAAAATGTTATAGCTATTGAGAATAGTAGGGAACAATTGAAAGCACATTATGTTATTGATGTGAACTGCAAATATAGCAATGTCCCAGAAACTAAGAAAGCATACTCGCACACTATCAGAGGACGTGTTTCGGTTGGATCATTTGCAATTTTCACTATGTCCCAAACACGCATATACATGGGGCACACAATATCTGTACATGGAGTTCTGGATCCACCTCCTTCATAATGTAACACCCTTGTTGAATCTCTTCCTCGAATCCAACCTGATGAATGTCTCCAGATTAACAAAAATGGACAAAAGAAAACAAATTCAAGGAAGACAAGAAAACATGGAGACATTTGACAGAATGAACTCCCATAAGAAGGTCTCAGACAGGATTGGAACCCAATAAGACACATTTAATAATGATGGCCAATTTTTACTTTTTAAATTTATCTTGTTTAACGTAACTGATCATCAATTGCTCTTCTCCCCACTTCTGAATGTAAAGCCCAAAAATTTAAGAATTCTATAATAAGAGTTCACGCTTAGGTTTTTTCTATTAACAGTTCTTAATTTTAGCTCATGCTGATTGCCGACAAACTGATTTGACTTTCAATGTTGTGTGTCTCTTGCAAGTGAGAATGATATGGTAGAAATATAGTGCTTAAAATTGGTTATTATTTTCTTAAAAGAAATGGCAGCTTTTTGGAATCAATTCTTTGGAAAAGATAACTCCAGAAGATTATTAAACAAATTTTCATATATACTGAAATGGCAGAATATACAAATTCAGATATGCCCAAAATCAAGTGAACCCAAGTGCAGTACCAGCTAAAGCATAATGATTTGGTCCAAATCCAGACTCATTCCCTAAGGACCAAGAAATAATGCATGTGTGGTTTTTATCTCTCTCAACCATGCTGATCACACGATCCATCATTGCAGTTGCCCAACTTGGTTCCAAAGTAGGATGCTTGAGATGTCGAGAAAGATCAAAACCATGTGTCTCAATATTGGCTTCATCTATCATGTACATGCCAAACAGATCACATAGCTCATACCAACGTGGATGTTGGGGATAATGGCTGTTCCTCACAGCATTAATATTGTTTTGCTTCATTAAGACCAAATCCTGTATGCATAGCAGTTATTAGTGTCTGAAAACATTTAGCATTGGCCATCATAAAGTGCTGAACTGACATGAATATCAAAGTAACTATCAAAGGAGAAAAAAAGACTTGACAGTACCTTGATCATGCAGGATTCTATGTTTGCCTTCCCCACTCGTGGATGATGTTCATGCCTGTTCACACCTTTTATTATTACTGCATGTCCATTAACAAGCAGCTGTTTGTGGGCTTTTGATACTTTTCTAAAGCCTACTGGACATGATTCACAGTCAATAACACGGCCAGATTGATCTTTGAGGATGACAACAAGGGTATAGAGGTATGGCTGTGAGCAGTGCAAACAAAATAAGATGTCAAATGAGAACCAAATAGGTAAAAAAAAATGTGATATTAGGCCAAGAGTGAAAGGGAAAAAGGTCATATGAAGATTTAAGAAAACTAAGCATATTAATAAACTTCTTTTATTGTTGACATAGGAGATGTAAGCACCTAGGTAAGGGATAGGGATAAGTAGCGTTATGGAGGATCAAACCTCCAACATCATCTGTCCTTACAACTCAGTCATAGAGACTGAGGCCAATGCCAAATGAGCTACATTGTTAGCATATTAATAAAATTCTAACCACATAAAATCATTGTTAGATCATCATCAAAACACTGGTCTTCAACCTTTCCATAAGAGTTGTAAGGAACTCCCATCATTCAAAAACTGTATATGCCCTCTCTATCACTGACCATGAAGACAAAAATGTTCTACTCCAGAAAAAAAATCGTAAGAAGTGACATGGCAAGCAACCTGGACCACATTTTCAGGATTACAGTCATGGAGCAAGTGTAGAACAAAAGAGCTCGATGACTACAGTAACATTATTTGTCAATATGGTATTAATCTATGCCAAATCCTGTCAAGGAGAAGATATTAATGGCATTAGCAGGATCTTTTAAGACATCAATGACTTATTATTTAAATTTCGTTTCAGAGTTCTAATCATCAGTCCATTAATCAATGAATAAAATCCACCCAACCACATGGAAAAAGTGATTGAAATTTCTCACTTGCTCTGCAGACCAAAGCTTTGGTGATTGCAGTTTCCCCACAAGGACATAACCATGAAACCCTAAAGGTGCAACTGATGGTTGGAGCTTTATGCCTGCTACGTTAGATGAAAGGAGATCACGGGAATTCCAGCTTCCAGAATCATAAAGTGCAGCTTCTATGGTGTAGTTTGTAAGAAGACTATCCTTGGATGTCTCTCGTGAGTTATCTATTTTTACTTCAACCTGGATCACATGTGTATAAGATTGATAATATAAGATGTCTCAGATAATGATAACATATAAATATCATCCGTTTTTTTAATATCAAGGAAACAATGGAACGATTAGCATAGAATGAAGGCAGTAAAGATAAAAAAATATATTGTGAAAATATAACAAAGGCAAATTCATTTATATTCAGAGGTAAATTTAGGTAACTGCGTTCAATTTCAAAAATCAGAACAACAAAAAAGATAGTGACTTGAATAATTGGATTTGGTAAAACCTGTACAAATAAGACTAGTTACAGATACATAATATATATTGATGACATGAAAAATAATGGGGATAATTTCACAAAATATTTATGCTTACCAGTATCTCTGCAAAAGAAAAATCTTCAGCAAGGTTTGATTTGAAAAAATAGTCAGTGATAAATACCTACATACCACACATTTTGAAAGATATTAGCATCAAGCAGGAAAAAATAGTCAAACATCTGAACAAGTTGGATTTTCTATATATCCAAAACAAAAATTAAATAGAAAGATACATGTAAATAATTCTCAAACTTGGATTTTCTACAATGTTTAAATGATAAACGAGGTGTATTCAGGATCTAATCTAACTCTTAGCTTAATTTATTCTACAAAAGATTTTATAACCTTGTCATAAAGCCCAAAAAAAAAAAAAACAAAGTCAGTATCTCATTGATATCAGATGTAAAGAGTATCGGCTCCCTTGTCATTCTTCTAGAATATGGATTTTCAGAACTCTAAACAGCACGCAACTAATATAATGAGACAAAGCAATAGTAGGTGATGAGAAATTTATAGAAAATAAACCTCTGGCTTTGCTAGAAGAAGCACATCACGGTGGATGCCAGACATCCGCCACTGGTCCTGATCTTCAAGGTAAGAGCCATCACTCCATCTAAACACTTGAACAGCTAGAACATTCTCAAGGTCTGAATCATATGGATGACAAAAATCAGTGATTTCAAACTCTGCAGGTAGCCTGCTGTCTTGGCTGTCCTTGCAAAAAATTAAAATTCTTGTTAATGGAACCAACAGTTAATTAATGTCAAAGCTTAATTCTTATTATCTTTGTTCTAAATAAGTAATAAGACACTTAATTCCATAACCACCACAATTACAAGCCCTTTTATTTTAACATGTGAAAACCCCATATCCTATTGTTATGTCCAGCCAAGGAGGTGCTGCAGTCTTTCACTAGAAGTGACAAGATGGTAAATGAACCTCTAATGATATAGACAGTATTTTCTTCATTTTGTTCACCAAGAATTTTCACATGCTATGCTGTTAAGAAATAATGTTACTGTAGTAAACATAAGTCTGATGGAGAGACTTACACACTAATTTATATATTTGAATATTCTAAAAACTAATTATTATCTAATGTGACTCATATATGGATTAACCACACATGGAAACTTTCCTATCACTAATTTTGCTTTGCTGGAAATTGAAAAGCAAGGCTTTTATTTATTCATTCATTAATCAATTTATTTATTGATTTTATTTTCATTTTGTACATGTAGAAAAACCTAGAGAGACAAGCTGTCTTTCCTTGTCCCTCCATATCAAATTTCTTTCCTTGTGGCATGTTCGAAAAGTTTTTACCCTGAATTGCATATTGTTAGGCACTCTCCTATGACGTGGGGGCATGCTAGGAAGATGGAGGGGGACAACAGAGGATGGTTACTCCTATTGTGGGCTGTGTGAGAGGGTGGGGTGAACTTTGTAACAAACCTGCCAACGTGGCAGGTCAGTGATAATATAAGGGAAGAGAGGGTGAGAGAGAAGTTAGGTAGAGAGAGATAATAAGTAAATTAAATTAGAAGAAGGGTTACAACTAAGATGAGATGAAGGGAAGGGAGGAATAGTTATTCAACTTGCCCTAGAATATATATATATATATATATATATAGAGAGAGAGAGAGAGAGATTTAGAAGGGGATGGGATTGTTTTTACGGCCTCTCTATGGTGCTCACAAACAGTTTGCATAGATATTTAGTATTGGTGTTCTTTTATTTTGTATTTTAGTTCTTTGTTTCTCTTTTTTGGTGCTGTATTTAAGGAGGATGTTTTATGCAAACACACACACATGCAAAAGAAAAAAAGAAAAAGAAAAGAAAAACAGGGTAAAAAATGGCGTCCCATACTCCATTAATGATTTAGAAATAAACACTGAAATAGATGAACTTAGATAGAAGGCATATCTGTTGTTTTAACTCCACACTCTACAGCATCTTTGAGTATACATGCAGCTTATATTTTTCAACTTTCTGGCCGCCTTGCATCTCTGTTAACATTTTCGCATCTAATTTCTCTGTGTCCTCCTCATCATTGTCTTTAGAGGAGTTAAAAATACTGAAGGCAGCATATCCACTAGCAAGTTTGTGTGTGTGTGTGCACAAGAGAGAGAGAGAGAGAGAGAGAGAGAGCAACCTATATCCTATAGGAGACCCATTTATCCATGCACAAAAGGCAGAATCAACAGCTTCAAAATGCAACAAAATTCTTCTACCTGTCAAAAACCGATCAATGTACTGCAGAAGTAAAGCACTTTAAACTAAAATGCACTGTTGATTAAAAGTAAAGGACTCATGGTGACTTAAAAGTAACAAAAATAAAACAAATGGACAACATTTTTTTCCAATACAAGATACAGAAACACAAAGGGAACAAGATTTCTCATACAAATTTTGGAAAACTTACATTATCAAGATCTATCATCAGTCCTTACAAACTGTGTTTTCTCAAAATAAATAGTCAATGACACTAATTACATTTAGAACAAAAATCTGTTGCATCTAATGCATACTGTATAATGCACCATAATTACATTCAAAGTACAATGCAATGTAGTTATATAATTGAAGAATTGAATGGCAACAGAGAAGGACCGACAACACCAAATTCCTCCATAGTGTACGTTGATCAAGAAAAGGAGAAAGACACAACATTGTTACTAATAATTAGAGAAAGTCATACCCTCCCATTCTTTAGGAATGCGGAAGTACATCCTGTAGCAGCCAGTAGGATTTTCCATAGGAACAAAAGGAGGATCTAGTGGAAATGGATACACCACATTTGTATATATAGGGCAGTCAAATCCATGCAACTGCCAATTTGAAGGAACTGTTCAATTTTGGGAAAAGTTATTAGACACAGATGAAAGATCAGCACCAATGACGTAAGTCAATTTAAAAAAATGGATAAAAAAAAGTATAAGAATGATAATAACAAACAAAGAAATAAGTTAATAAGAAAGTGACACCTCCTTTAAGATGAATCCATTAACCAAGTTCACCCCCCCTAAATGGTCCATGAGAACCAAAATGAGGAAAGTAAAATTATGATTCCTTATAGCCTATTGGCTGTTTCACCTACACTGCCCCCCTCCCCCCCCCCCCCCCCCAAATACACACACACAAAGCTCCATCAACTTGATATTATTGTGAAATATATAAGCAAACTCTCTCTAATGTGCAACCATAAACAAGCCATTATGATATTAAAAAAGAATTCATTTTATAATAAAAGAAAGCTTCTACTGAGGAATGGAAAGTTACGAGAGAGAGAGGGATCAGCATTCAGCAGTAATATGAGGAAAAAAACAATTGAAAGGGAAATAAAGGGACCAAGAAGAAACAAAAAACTTAAGTATAAAGCTCTCCAATCTCTCTAAATATTAGTCATATAAAACACCCCTAAAAAGCCAATAAGGGTTGGCTCAATTGGTGGAATTGAACAGTGAATTCCAAAAAGGTTTTGGGTTCACATCCTGCTAGAGTCCTTCACTAGTAGACGATTTGTAAGTACCACTGTGAGCCTTCACTGAGGCTTGTTTTATGTCCTGGCATTGGAATGAGGTAGCCTCCCCTCCCCCTAAACTTTCTTTCACCCAATAAATGAAAAAAAAAAAAAAAAAAACCCTGAAAAGACCAAGACAAAGAACCAAAGAGAAGCAAAGTGAAAATTTCTCTCCCAAAGAAAGGTTTCAATGCTTTCCCTTCAAAGATTATGGCATTCATTTTCATACAAATCCCCCTTGGTACATAGTTATTGATGTCAGGATTATTGATTTCATGATTGTATTAGCCGACAAACATCATCGTTATTGCCACGTATTTTATTTTATTTTTTTCTTATATTGAGTGTTTTCATAAATCAAAGATAAAACACATCACACAGCTTCACTACAACAACAAACATAGTAAAGCATATTATAGAGAACTTGCTAAGGGATTTATATTGTAAGTTCGGAGGTTTGTTGTAGGCCTAAGAATGAAGGGCTTCGGATCTTGGGAACTTGGTGTCTGAAAACATTACTTTGGAAGCTTAACTAGCTATGGCACTTTCTTAGACAATACTTCATTTTGCACCATGTAACTCAAAGTAAGTTTGGTTTATATTAGAATGGCTGGGATGCCAACCCAGTGATCACTACTACTCATGCTAGTCCCTAGTTTTTTTCTAAATAGAAATGTTCCTTTTAGACCATTGGTTTCTATTTGTTAGGGTGATGTTCCTCATATCAAGTTTTAGGACGACGTTTCTGTTGGGAATATTCCTTTCTCGTTTTTTCTTTATAAAAGAAGAATTCCTTAAGAAAGGGCTACAAAGAAACTATAGAGGAAAGAAAGAAAATTGAAAATACATCAGCTCCAAAGAGCAACCCATCCCCATTGCATAATTCATCTCTCTACATTGCATAATGCTTCCCTTACAAATTTTCATTCAAATGGGTTGAATTTTAATTTGGGGGATTTCACTTTCAATGGAGATGCTATTGAATTACAATCCCTTAAGATTTTACTTGAATCTATTCATTTCTCTGCTTATTCAAATTCTTATTTTTATAATTTCAAGATATTTTGCTTAATTTTCGCAGCTTCTCGTTATAGGTAGTATTTTGGGTCAAAATTATGTAAATTAAGTGTTCTAATGTCCTATTTGTAAGGCCCAAGGGTTCCTAATGGGCTTGGGTTAGTAGTAAGTGTCAAGGATTGCATTTTGGGAGTTGTTTTCTTGTAACTTGCCTTCTAGTAAGTTGTGCCTAGGAAGTTGTAGTTAATAATTGTAATTTGGAATTCCTAGATATGTAAGCTGGAAGGTCATCTAATCTAAAAGGTCTTAGCTTGCATAAAAGCTAAACCTTAGCCTTTGTATGGGAGATCTTTTAATCAAATCAAAATCCAGAAATTATTAAGAAGAACTTTCTTCTTTCCTGGTTTGTTGCACCAGAAAGAATCAGCCCATAGCTGTGTTTACTCTTTCTTTTCTCAAAAACCTTCTCTATTCCTTGGTAAAATCCTATCTTGACTCTTTGCTCTACATCAATTTGGTACCAGAGCCCAAATTCGATCCGTTCCAAAGACTGTCCTAGTAATGGCAGCACGTAGAGGAAGAGTCCCTAGGCCTACCCAAGCTCAAGAGTTGGCTAAGATCCGAAGAATGATTGGGCAGCTTGCACAAGAGGTGCAGAACTTGCGTAGAGAGCAGCCTGAAGTTCGAAATGAGATACAGCAAAATGATCATGACTTCCAAAATGGAGAGTTTTGAGGAAGATGAAGAGCACGTCAACCCCTTCCATGATCTTGCAAATCGTGATCAGCCCAGACGCGGTGGATTAGAGGAATGGTTGGCAAGAGCTCTTGAGTTGAATTCTGGAGTTCGTGTTGAAGTTGGTGATTTTCATGGGAAGATGCATGCTGAAGACTTCCTTGATTGGGAATCCTCCTTGGAAACATATTTTGAGTGAAAACCTATGGCTGAAGAAAGAAAGGTGCTGTTTGTGAAGCTTGAAGTTGAAGGGAATTGCCCTTCCAAAGGTGGAAGAGATTAGAGGAGCAGTGTGAAAGGCAAGGCAAGGCAAAAGATCCGAACTTGGGAGTTAATGAAGACAAAATTGAGGAAGCAATTTCTCCCTGCTGATTACATGACTGATCTGTATAAGAGATTTCATGGGCTGAAACAGCGAGACCGTAGTGTGGAAGAATATACAACAGAATTTTACAACCTTTCAATAAGGGTTGGATTGAATGAAACTAATAAGCAACAGGCAGCCCGCTATTTATCTGGATTAAATCCTGCAGTCCAGGATGAGATCAGCCTTGAAGCGTGCATTAATAACTTAGAAGACGCTTATCAATTTGTCTTAAAGCAGAAGAGAGGATAGTTCGTTTGGGGCCAAGGAATCGGTTGAATGGTCAGACTAATCTAAGGTTTACAGCTGCTGTTAAAGGAGGAAAGGGTATCAATCTGCGGCACAAAGCAACCACCAAAGTTCTGTTACCAACAGAATTGCTTCCAAAAACCATGGGAGAATTAAGAAGGAATGGAAAAGGGAAGGAACCTGCAAGGTTAAGCAGTATTGGCAGTGGCAACAACTCATCTATTCGCTGTTTTTCTTGTGGTGAACAGGGTCATGCATCTTTTTCATGCCCCCATCGCAGTGTCAACTTTGTAGAGGGTGGTGAAGAAGAAGAGGGGAAAGAAGAACCAATTTATGATGAGTACTTTGATGAAGAAGGTGAGAAGGTTGACTTACTGCTTGTGGAGGGTGAGAGTTTGGTTGTAAGGCATGTGATGACAACACCAAAGGTTGAGGAGAACTGAAGATTGGAGGAGTCATAGCATATTTTCGAACTAGAGTTACTTGTGGAGGAGAGGTGTGCAATGTCATTGTTTGATAATGGCAGCAACGAGAACATAATTGCCAAGGAAGCAGCGGAAAAATTAAAAGCTTCCTACAGAAAAGCATCCCCATCCTTTCAAGGTTGCTCGGTTTCGAAAGGGTAATGAAGTACCAGTCACTTCAAGGTGCTTAGTGCAGGTCGGGAATTGGCAATGATTGCAAAGATGAAGCTTGGTGTAATATTGTGCCTATGGATGTTTGTCACATCCTATTGGGAAGACCATGGCTGTATGATCGAAATATGAAGCATCTTACTACTCCCAATACATATACCTTTCAAAAGGATGGAAAGACTTTCACACTACATCCTTTGAAGGAGGAACCAGCTGGTCAAAAAGTAAGTAATAACAAGGCTAGCTGTTTTGTCAATGCTAGCAGATTTGAAGAAGAAAGCAAGGAGTATGGAGTGGCTCTTGTGGTAGTTGGCAGGATTACTGAAAGTGAAAAGGAGGAAGAGTTTCCATTATCACCTGAAGTTAAGAAGCTTTGGGCTGACTTTGAGGAGCTAGTTAGTGAAGAATTACCGAAGGGGTTGCCTCCTATGCGAAATATACAGCATGCTATTGATTTGATTCCGGGGGCAGCATTGCCAAATCAGGTAGCATATCGCATGCCTCCACCACAAAGGGCTGAAATAAGGTGCCAAGTAGAAGAATTGATTGCAAAGGGATTGGTGCGAATAAGCACAAGTCCTTGTGCAGTTCCAGCTTTACTTACACCAAAGAAGGATGGTTCATTGAGGATGTGTATAGACAGCCGTGCCATTAACAAAATAACAGTGAAGTATCGCTTCCCAATTCCAAAGTTTGAAGAGATGCTAGATGTCCTTGTGGGATCAACTATTTTTTCAAAGCTAGATCTAAGGTGTGGATACCATCAAATCCGAATTAGTAGTGGGGATGAATGGAAGACAGCATTTAAGACACCGGATGGGTTATACGAATGGCTGGCCATGCCATTTGGACTCTCTAATGCACCTAGCACATTCATGCAAGTAATGATAAAGGTATTGAGACCTTTCCTTAATTCCTTTGTTGTGGTCTACTTTGATGATATACTAATCTTTAGTTGAAGCAAATCTGAGCATTTGAACCACCTAAGACAAGTTTTGGAGGTTCTTTGTCAAGAAAAGCTTTATGTTAACTTGAAGAAGTGTTCTTTCTTAAGCGACAATGTGTTCTTGGGATTTATTGTTTCAGCTGAAAGTTTAAAGCCTAATCCTTCAAAAACTAAGAGCTATAATTGATTGGCCTTCACCCCAGTCAACTGGAGAAGTGTGAAGTTTCCATGGCCTGGCATCTTTTTACAGGAGATTTATTTGTAATTTCAGTTCAATCATGAGTCCTATAACAGATTGCCTCAAGAAAACAGAATTTATGTGGACAGATGAAGTAGAGAAAGCTTTTGAGCAGATTAAAACAGCCATGACCCAAGCTCCTGTACTTGTTTTACCAGATTTCAGCAAGCTGTTTGCTGTTGAATGTGATGCATCCCATGTGGGAATAGGGGCTGTTCTGAGCCAAGAAGGCAGACCCGTGGCTTTCTTCAGTGAGAAACTCACAGAACCTAGACAGCGCTATTCAGCCAATGATCTAGAATATTATGCTTTGGTTCGTGCATTACACCATTGGCAGCACTATTTAATGCACCAGGATTTTGTTGTTTATACAGATCATCAGGCTCTAAGATACCTCAATTCACAAAAGAAGCTTATTCCAAGGCATGCATCATGGAGCTCATTTCTTCAGCAATTTACTTTCTCTATTAAGTACAGAACTGGTAAATCAAATAGGGTGGCAGATGTGCTTAGCAGAAGGTCTTACTTATTGTCAACCTTACACAGCCAAGTAATTGGCTTTGAGGTATTGAAGGATCAGTACATGAGTGATCCATTTTTCAGCCAATTAATTAGAAGAATTACAACATTCAACTCCAGCAGCAACGTCTCATCCATTCCTTATGCATGATGGATTCTTATTCCGTGGGAATCAATTATGTATACCTGAAGGATCTCTTCATGAGCAGATTATGAGAGAAACTGCATGGTGGTGGTTTAGGAGGACATTTTGGAAGAGACAAGACCTTGGCTACAGTAGCTGAACGACATTATTGGCCAAAAATGAGTCGTGATGTTGAAAGGCTAGTGAAGCAGTGCAAAGTTTGCCAATATGCTACAGGGAGTTCGCAAAATATTGGCTTATATACTCTATTACCAGTTGCTTCTTCTCCTTGGGTTCATCTTAGCATGGATTTCATGCTTGGACTTCCAAAGACATCTAAGGGGTTTGATTCTATACTAGTTGTGGTTGATCGTTTCTCTAAGATGGCTCACTTCATTCCATGTTTTAGGACTGCTGATGCTTCTCATGTGGCAGATTTGTTTTTTAGAGTGGTGGTGCATTTACATGGAGTTCCTAATTCCATTGTGTCGGATAGAGATGTGATGTTCAAGGGACATTTTTGGCGTACTTTGTGGAGGAAGCTAGGAACACAGTTGCAGTATTCTAGCACTAGTCATCTACAAACGGATGGCCAAACCGAAGTAGTTAATCGAAGTCTTGGGAATTTGCTGCGTTGCCTAGTTGGAGAGAATGTAAAGACATGGGACATGATTTTGTTTGCTCAAGCTGAATTTGCTTACAATAACTCAATCAATCGCACTACCAAGAGGACTCCTTTTGAAGCTGCTTATGGGCATAAACCTCAGCATGTCTTGGATCTAGTTCCATTACCAGAAGCGGCTAGAGTTAGCAAAGATGGAGCAGCATATGCTGATCATATCCGCCGCATGCATGATGAAGTAAGAGTTGCCATTGAAGCTAGTAATGAGCATTACAAAGAGGCAGCAAACCAGCATCGGCATTTCAAGGAGTGTTGCTGAAGGTGATCAAGTGTTGGTACATCTTAAAAGGGAAAGGTTTCCAAAGGGTGCATACCATAAACTAGCTTCAAGAAAAATTGGTCCATGCAGAATTGTGAAGAAAATAAGCTCTAATGCTTATGTGGTAGAGTTGCCAGATGATCTTCAAATCAGTCCAATCTTTAATGTTGCTGATTTATTCAAATTTCATGGCTTTGATGATGATATGGGGCTGTCAGTAGACAAAGAGTGGACTAAACAGATTCCAAAAAAGCCTAGAGAAGTGATTGAAGAAGTGATTGAAGAAGTGATTGAAGAAGTTCTTGACATGAAGGAAGCACAATCACGAAGGGGAAATTAGTATCACAGATTCCTTATCAAATGGTTAGGGAAGCCTGCAACTAAAAGCACTTGGATTTCAGAGGAAGAACCAAGAGGATTGATCCTATGTTTATGACCAACTCAAGTTTCTCGTAAGCCGTTCTTCAGCAGAGGGATGATGCACAGCAGTAAAAGAAAAAATACAGCAGGGTATTCAAATTTCAAGATTTTGCTTATTTTCGCAGCTTCCGTTATAGTGTATTTGGGTCAAAATTGTTATTAAGTGTTCTAATGTCTATTTTGTAAGGCCCAAGGGTTCCTAACGGGCTTGGGTTAGTAGTAAGTGTCAAGGATTGCACTTTGGGAGTTGTTTTCTTGTAACTTGCTTTCTAGTAAGCTGTGCCTAGGAAGTTGTAGTTAATAATTGTAATTTGGAATTCCTAGACATGTAAGCTGGAAGGTCATCTAATCTAAAAGGTTTTAGCTTGCATAAAAGCTAAACCTCAGCCTTTGTATGGGAGATCTTTTAATCAAATCAAAATCCAGAATTATTAAGAACTTTCTTATTTCCTGGTTTGTTGCACCAGAAGAACCAGCCCACAGCTGTGTTTACTCTTTCTTCTCTCAAACCTTCTCTATTCCTTGGTAGAATCCTATCTAGACTCTTTGCTCTACATCAGTTTTCTTGTAAATCATTCTTTCAGTTTCTAATACAGTCCCTATTTTGGGACCTAAAGCATGTTCCCCTTAATAAAGAATAAATGCAACATAAAATGAACAATGAACAAAAAATGTGAGTGAAGCGTGGGACAAGTGCTCCACGTCATTGTGCAAGGACGCCTAGTTGCCCTTTGCACCTAGGAACCTTGGCTTGTGGCTTGGTAGGCTTTTAGGTGAAGAGCGCTTCACCAAGGCTTCATGACCTTGAGTAGGGAGCCCCTTGGGAAAGCAAAGCATGGAATGTCCTAGAAGCTTTCCCTTGAAGCTAAAGAGTGACATCATTACCACTTTACCAACTTGACAAACCATCAATACCATGTCTAAATCTTCTAACAAATCACCCGACACATATCAAGGTAAAAGCTCCTTTTGTCACCTGATGCGCGTCACTCATCAACCCACTTGGTCCTCGGGCGTGGCAAGGAGTTGACATGCTTTGCTAAAAGGCAGTCGCGCATTTAATGCTTTGCTGGGTATCTTCCCACTTGGAAGATGACGCAGCAACACAGGAAAAGCATCTCTCCTCAACTATAAATAGCACACATATCATTCAGAGATTCCAAGTGACTTGCATTATCACAGATTAGGAACCAAAGTACCCTAAAGGCCTAACCCAACACATGCTTCTTCAAACCTCTCAAGAACGCCTTCCTTTAACCTCTTGCTACTTCAGACCATTTGAAGAACAGGTGCCCAAAATCATCAACCAAAAAACACCAACCCAAACAAAGCCATGACACAAGCCCAAAATTCCATTGCCTTAACCCAAGGAGAAGAGTCACTCATTAGCCTCCCTTGGAGGCTTCCAGTCAAAAAATGTTTCACAATTGTCCTATTAGCACTTGCCCAAGGCGCATCATCAAGTTCACTCACTAAGCTCCCAACGGCCAAGTTCCCTCATTACACTTCCTAGGCATATACAAACCCATTCCTAAAACACTCCCCTAACCATAAAGGTTTCTCCTTGACTAACTCATTTGAAGCCCTCCCCCTAAGGTCAAGTCTTTATTTGTACAGCTGTATGTACCTAACAGGATTAGGATTAATACAAATGACATGTTGCATATTCATAGGCTTCACCGTAATCTTTCTTCCAATATGTGTGGCATGTGCAGATCTATTATAAAAACAGTCGGCCACTTGTTTTTACATTTTAAGGTGGCTACTGTCCTATAGAAACAACCTTTTTTGGAGTTCTTGGTGAGCACAAGGTGAGCCCCACTTTGAACCAGCTTTTGATGATTCGTTATACAGGTTTGGGAATAAACAAGGAAGCTAAAGTTTTGTGGCAATGTGCAGTTTATGAAGTCCTTTGGTGCATTTGGTTGGAGGAGAATGCTCACAGCCTCACATCTTTAAGAGTGTCTCATTGGCCCTAAACTTGTTGCATGATGGGATTATGTTTATGGCTTCTCTTTGGTGTTTTGCACATGGTTGATTCAAGGGAGTTGTTATTTCTAATATGCAAAGAGACTGAGTAGCCTTGTTGCATTCTTGAGACTTTTATGTTCCTTGTTGTATCTAGAGTTTTCTAGTTTCGAGGTTATCTCATCCTCCCCCTACTTGTACGTTCCCTCCTTTCTCTTAGTCTGAGGTAAAATTTCTTTCTCAATCCAAAAGATATAATTAAACTTGAAATGCTATTTTACGAGATATTACTAAATTCACATTAATATGCAATCACAATCAAACCAAAAAGGATTTGGTCTCTTTTGAAGTCTCATTAACTCTAGTCATTTGTCTTCCAATTCGGATAAAAGAATTTAGTCTCTTGACCCTTCTAGGGTGTTTTCATGCAAATCCTTTTTCCAAATTTTAACTCATTCATTGAATATAGCTTCTTTTTTTAATTGATAAACCCTTTTAGAAGTCCAAGCATCCTCCAAGGTCAAGTCTTTTATTTAGACAATGATGCACGATAGAATTAATACTAATGAGACATTGCAGGTTTGTAAGCCTCATAAGGCTCTTTCCCGTGATATATTTTTTATGTGTGGTACTTGATCTGAATTGGTTCCTCATCTATTCTTACATTGTTCTGCTGCTGTTTCTAAATGGAATTCATTATTTGGCCTTTTTGTTGAATGTCGGGAGTGCCCTAAGTCATTGGACCAATTTTTGGTGATTAGATTTAGTGGTTTTGGTAGAAATAAAGAGGCTAAATCTTTATGGAAATATGCAATCTTTGCTACCATATGATGCATTTGGTTGGAGCCTAATGCTTGTATTGTTAAGGAGGTTTCTTTGGCTCAGCAGCAGCTAATTTGGGATAAAATTAGGCGTTCAACCTCTATTTGGTGTAAAGCTCATGGCTTTTCTTCAAGGAGTTTCCCTAACAGATATGCAAAGGGATAGGACAGCTTTGCTCCATTGATGTTTTTTCCTCTATTTGCTATTTTATTTTCCTTTTCTTGTTATGGAGGATCCCTTATTTCCAAATTCCTTGTAATTTTATTCTCTTCGTCTTAATGAATTTCTTCTTTTAAAAAAAAACCAAAAAGAATTCAAAAGAAAAATAAATAAATAACACACACACACAAGCACGCATAACCCTTTGATTGTCGTTTTTTAATACATGACAAAATCTACAGAATAATAGTCTTCTTAAAATTTGTGGAAGCTAAAATGAGACACATAAAATGGTACTGAGAGAGTAATAAACTGCATGTAAAATAATGATAATAAAATATATGGGGATAAACACCTATACTTACCAGGCAAAGTATCCCACTCCGAATCCTGAAATTCACTTTCATAAAATTTTTTAGGGACACTATTAGGATTGGAAGCCAAGAAAAATTTCCAATATCCAGACAAGGACTTAACAAAGGGCAAGTCTTTGACCCAAAATGTAGCACTGTCAAGAGCTCCTTGAACGGCATCATCATTCCAAACAGCAGACTCCGAAACCAGAAAATCCACTTTGTTGCGGTGATACCAGTATCTAAGAGATCCTACCGATATGAAAAAATTCAGGTTATCCAAAAAGAAAAGTGAAGATTTCAGAACATATAACAAAAAAGTAACGAGAAGTAAAGGTATTTTTTTATGTTAGAAACCAATATAAGGAAATCCTTAAGATTTAAAATTCTTAGATTTAATTTTGATCCTTAGTCAATGCAAAAGTGTTTACACTATCATCCAATCACGTGGTGTCATGTCATTGAAAGAGTTTGACTTTTAGGTAATTGTTATCATAGTTAAACTCTTTTAATTTTGTGCTAACACATAATTGGATAATAGTCTAACAGTAGATCAAAATCAAATTCCTTAGACTATTAGCAAATGTTTGGTTGTGATTAATTTTTACACAAAAACAGCTTTTGAGCCAAAAGTTCTCCTCACAGCATTTTGATTATAAGCTTTTTTGAACACAAAATAAGATAATCCAAAAATGCACTAATTTTACATTTTTTAATCCGTACCATCTTTTTTCTCCAAAACCAAAATCACTGGTTTTGCCTTGTTTCCTGTAACGTGTCCTTCATGTCACAAATCAAATAACATTGTCCATAATAATTTGGGGAAAATGAGGGAAAGAATATACAATGGTTCTCTATTCCTAAAGGCACAAATGAATTGTACAGCACTGAAATGAAATCTAATCACTCTCACTCGTAACGTGTCCAATGTATCATACCTTTGGTTCAGGCTCCATCCAATAATTATGACAGGCCATATTATATATCCAGATTTCATTTTCAGCTGACAATGTTGAAGTTATTATTATTATCAATTCCTCCCCCTCTTCTATAGATAATTCTAATGAATAAAATAAAAAACAAAAAAATCAAAAGTGCAATTTTCTTTCAAAGAGGCCCTAAATATTTAAGAATTTAGAATGAAACCAATGTCTCCCATATAGAATAACCAACCCATGAACCCCACTTTACCAAACTGCCATAAAATCCCAGTAAACAAAAATCAAAGTCAAGAAAGCTTTTCAATTAATACCCAAAAAAAAACAACAAAACAAAAAATTGTTGATGCAAACACCATGGAATGAGGGTCTGTGATCCTGTCTCACCTTCAACTGAATCATGACAATGCAAGGTAACATGTGGGTCCCTTTTCCTCCACTTGATGAAAGATGGATCCTCCCATACTCTGTAACCATTTTCTGGAGAAAGGAGGAGAGGCCCAACCAAAGAAGCCATCACCTATAGCTCTGTGTCTGTGTGTGCGCGCTAGTGCAAATGGCACAGAGGAAGATGAAGAGAGAGAAGGGGAAGGGAGGGGAAGGGAAGGGAACTGAGTGGCAACAACCTCAAGCAGTAGTAGAAATGAAAAAGCTTCACCTTTTGAGGATCAGTCAAATGTTGCAGTGCGGCACGCTACTGTTGTATTGTTGGCCAACCGACGCGAGAGCGACACGTGTTATGAATGATTGATAGAGCGATTGTTTGGCACTTATCACTTAGGCCCGTGCCGACGACTCGTCGTTTTGAAAATCACGGATTTTTCGGTATTTGGAAAATCTGTGCTTACTGCTTAGTTTACACTTTTACAATTTCCTTTAATTACCTTCGGTGTTAATATAAAATATAATATGAAATGAAAAATAATTTCATAATCTAGTGTAGAAGATAATGAAATCTAAATTAATTTTGCTTTGTACCGATCATAATCCGTTCTTACATACCAATTTGGTCAAATAAGGTCAATTCAGTCTTTTGATCCAATTGGCCCAAGTCCACTCCAACACATTCAAAGTTTCGGGGTTTCCTCTCCACATTCAATTTGATTTCTGAAAATCAGTCTGTCAAGCTAATATTCTATTGGAATATCACATTGCCAGTCAATGTCATTTCCCTTATTCAAGCATCGTCTCAACACTATACTAAATATATTCATTTCATCCCAATATATCAAAAAAAAAAGTATTTTCATTTCAAGCCCTAAACACATACTCACCTTATATTAACTTAGGTATCAAAATATATTTTGTAGGTGCCAAGTCACCACCGTGTTTGAATCTGGCGTGACAACCAAACCTCCTTTTGAGCCATGAAGGAACAAATCTAAATAACATAATTACCCTTAATAAAAAAATAACATTTTAACTTGATGCAAAAATTTTAATAATATTTTTTATTAATTTTAAAATTACAACAATAAATTCATTATAATAATATCATTAGTTTTGTTAACATGTGCTCTAAGAGCACAAGTTAAAGAATAAAAATAACATTTATTACTTTTCATTAAATCCTCCTAATTATTTAAGAAAAGATTAAATGTGTTTTGGATTGTTAAGACATTAAATGCTTTTAATTTGTATTTAATAGTTTCTATTTTTTATTACTTAACATGTGTTCTTAGGACACATGTTAATAAAACTCTAATATTTTTATTCATATTTTTTCTCCTATTACATTTGTTAATTATTGTACTCTCAGTCTCTATACACAAATTCAATATGTATGCATTTCTACGTATGTCTATGTGTTAAAGTAATGATTTTTTCTTTCACTCCAATCTCCACCTTTTCTCCTCTTTATATTTTTTTTTACAAATAGATCTAAAGCTGTGCTACAATGCATAAGTTTTGGTTGGGGTTAGATTTAGCTGTTATATTAAGGTTAGTTAGATTATACAATGTTAAAATTTGTTATTTTTCAAATTAAATAAAAGTATAATAGGTAAGAAATGTGAAATCATTATTTACAAAAGATAGAATCACAATCCTACATCTTTTAGAGAAATGAGATTCTACAAATTTGTGAAATATGATTTGAAATAGAAATGTCATTCCACAGAATTGCAAGAATACTTCCATAATAGAATTTGAAATATCACTCCATTCCTTCACACCAAACATAACATTTAAGCACTTGCACAAGAGTTTAAAAAAGTCATTAAATAACTTCGTCTGTATGAAAAAATAATTGTGTTTGACTAAATTATTATTTTATTAAAATACTCAAAATATTATATTCAATATACTAGCTGTTTCTCACTTTATTAATACTCAAAATAATTAATAATTATTTAATTTTCTAAAACAACTGATAAAATATTTCTTCCGTTCCTTAATAAGTAACATTTAAGGTAAAAGCACAAGAATTAAAAAAGGTATTAAACATCCTTAATTTCAAGAAAAAAATCACATTTTAATAAATTACCATTTTGACTAATAATAAATTAAATTAGTCTCAATTATAGCCTCAACATTAATTCTCTCTCACCCTACTAGTAATATTCTCCCCCCAATTTCACATCTTTTCCTCTCCACTAATTCACTGTCACACTTTATTGATTTGCCATTAAATGCTCCTTAAAAAATCATACATTAGACTAGTTAGTTGAAAAAACAAAGGTAATAAATTAAAAAAATAGAAAAAAGTTACATGAGTAAATGTTGAGAGATTTTTAGGAGTTGAGTAATTAATGAAGTAATAAGGAAAAAGGGTAAAATTGGTATAAAAAAATATTAAATACTTATTGAACTTCTAAAACGACACATAATATGGAACAAGAAAATTTCTAAATTGTCACTTATAATGGAACAAATAATTTTTTCTTTAAAACTGCATATTAAAAAGGATGGAGGGAATACTAACTTTTAACTTTTTGAGACATTGTTACATAGTTACATGTATTTAGTACTAGTTAGTGCATTTCACTTGAAAAAAATTCTTAAGTACACCCACTATAAGATCTTACATTGTATTATTGACTTTGTGCTATAATAGTTATATAGATAATCATTGTCTCCTACTATAACTATTAGTAAATTTATTTTTGTTTTAATGCTAATCATTGGTAGTGTATGACAGTATAAGGAAATGATGACCTACATGGTTGACATAGCACATGATAAGTGATATAGTGTCAAAGCATTGTCTTATATTAAGTGTATTTAAGAATCTCTTTTGCAGTTGATAGTTCAAATTTCACATAATCCATATTTAATTATTTTATCAAGTATTTTAGTGTCTGATTGTTTCAGCATAATACACTGGATGCATATAAGAATTTCTATTTCTGCTGTAACGAAATTACCTAGAACTTTAATGATTAGAAAAGCTACTTACTTTAAGTAGCTATTAAAATGGTCTAAGTTTTAGATGGTAGATTTAATGTGTTGGAATGTTCTTTAATTCTTTATTTGCCTCAGACTAAGGTCAATATAATCTCGTTATTCTTTTATGCTGGAGAATGCACATAAACAGGATGCTTGAATGATATATGGGAATCTAGTGGCGTCATACTTTCACAAGGGAACATTGGACAGGCATAGCAAAGTGCTAATTTCATACTGCATGCCATAGATCTGCAGTAGAACTGTCCAGTCTTTATCCCCTCTTCTTTTTCATGTTTTGGTTTATTATCATCCTTACTAGAGCTTGGTTTAGGTTTTGATATGATTTATAGGAGAATTAAAAACAATCTCATAGTTTCTGTTGCAACGAGATAGCGCAAACATAAAATTAGCATTCAACTAAACCTTGTAAGATAAACAAGTAACTTAAGCTTGAGAGAAAAAACTTATTATTTTATTTCATAGGTTTCTAAAAAACTCTGAAGTAGAGTACCTAAAGGGATATTTGTAAATTGGAACTCAACCTATATTTCTAGGTAGATCCATTATCAAGCTTCATTTAGCCAACTTTGTGCTCATTTCTCTCTTGTGTGGACAGGAGAAAGTTTTGCAGAATTTGTTTGAGAGGGAGATCAGGTTGTATGCTCCCTGTGGCATCGTATCCTTTGCAGGTATGGTCAATACCTGAACATAAGTGGTTATGGTGATGAGACAAACTTTCCTTGCATTACATTCATATTATGGCCTTAATGCTGATTTCTATGAACTGCAGCACTTGCTCGGAGAAGCAAGAAGTGTCCGATTTGCCGCATCTCTATCGAGGAGCGCTTACTGTATATGATGTTTAGGCGTTAACTGTGCCATCTTTTGTGTAACAGTAAGACCATAAGAGAAAGGAATTGGAGAAGGTGAAAAATGTTTGACAGGGACAGGGTGAATATTTGGTACAGTTTGCAGTGATAGTATGCAACTCCAACTGTTTGATTGTCTAAATTAACACAGTGTAGGAAGAGTAGAGCATCCAGTTAATATATTGGATTTGATTTTTTTGGTTTTACTCCCTTCTGAATTTGTATATACTAGATTCTTCAGGTTAGATGATGTGATCAGTGGTAATACATTGTAGATTTCTTTTTTGGGTTAATGAATGAGTCTGGCAGAAACAAAAAAAGTACATTGAATGTGTAGTAATTTTTTCAATCACGCAAAAGGCAGCTTCCCTTTTATGATTTTTGTGTTCTTCTTTTATATATATATATTTATTTATTTATTTTGCAAAAATATATTTATTAGCATGCAATGGTTATCAGAAATACTTGAAAGATATAAATAGTTAAGGAAAAAGAGTATACAAATTCTTTTTAAGTTTTGGGTCATTTGTAAATATTCTAAACTTTAAATCGTCTTAATTAATATTTAAAGTATAATAATTATGTAAATTAATTTTTTTATTTATTTGTTGTTAAGATATTTAATAGAGTTGTTGTCATATATTATACATGTATTTCTAAGTGATGTAATATAATCATAGTTATCAAATTTAAATAAATTTGATTTATTTATTTAAATTTTTTTATATTCAATTTGGATATTTAAAATATGCTGCAAAAAATTGAAAACAAATATGTTGTAAATTTGATGCTGCAAAATTTAAAACAAATATGATGCAGATTTGTTTAAAAAATAATTTAAAATGAATTATCAAATTTGTGTAGATTTAATGGTTATGATTGTGTAACGTCATTAAAAAAATATATGCTCAGGTCACATAACAAACTTTTTATTAAGTATCTTAACAGTAGGTGGATGAAATATTAATTATTAATTTTATAGTTAAGTATTAATTAAGATGATTTTAAAGTTAAGAAATTATTTATAAACGACTCAAAATTTATGGAGTGTTTATCTCTTTCTCTATAGTTAAATATCCAGAGAATATGTCATAATGTTATGGAATTAATTAAAATTTTATTTAAAGAAAATTATTATATGGTGATAATGTGATGATATGTTATTTTTTAAAAATTATTTTAAATAAGTGAATAATTACATTTTTATTATGATTATTTCACAAAAATGATCTTAGATTAACGTGTGTGTATGTGCGCGTAACTGGGATATCTTCCAGGATCCATATTTTAAAATCAAATAATTGTTTGGAGTTATTCTACATAATGATGCTTATTGTTTTGAATTACTCTACTTTTTTGTAACTTTTCAAAATGGATCTCATAAATGTTTTAGTAAGTTAATATGATATAGATGTTATCTACAATTAAAATAAAATATGCTATCAAATAATTCAGTTATTAAGCACTACGTATTTTATCTTAATAATCTCAAATTTTAATTAATAGGTGATATTTATGAGAAAGGTAAGTTATCTTCGAAACCAAAAAACATATTACTATTTTCTTTAACAAATTTTGTAAGAATAATGTTCATTTACAAATATATATATAGATTTAATATATTTAAACATTCTCTTATAACAAGACTATTATATTGGAGAGAAATAGACATTTAAAAATTTTTAGATGACACAAGTTTTTTTGTTCATGATGTATGTACAAGAAGGTACAAAATTACATACTAGTGATCAAGAGTCAAAACTTAAGTGATATCAAATCTCACTAAGGATTTGCTTGATCCGAGTTAAGTTTCCACTTTAACTTATACACATGACCTAAACCTTCTTTATAACAAAAAAAAGTTTTTATTTTTATGAGATATTCTTACATCTTTGAACATGAAATTAATTATTATTTGAAGTAGTGAGATTATTTTTTTATTCTTTGATTGATGGTAAAGTTCATTTTACTAAAATTTTAATTTATTTATTACTAAATCAAATTTTTATGAATATATATATATATATATATATATATATATATATATATATATATAAAGTAACAAGTCATCAAATTAGCATCACATAAAAAAGTTTGAGAGAATAAAATGTCACTAGTAATTTTGGCAATTAATCAAAGATTGATTGATTCATTGAATGATAATGGGGTAAGACTAATCAATCTAATACCCTTTTAGTCTATATCATATAATAGAAAAAACTGAAAATTTATAGATTGAGACCCTAGAGATTTGCCCATTTTGTTGGTATTAAAAAAAAAAAGTGTTTCCAAATATTCACTCATTTCCTTTTCGAACAAAGCAACTTAGAACTGATTAAGGGTGTTCAACTAATTTAATAACTGAATGTCAAATCACCAATCATATTGTAATCGACTAACTAATACGCCACTTAAATTAGAAATAGACATCTCCTTCACGGAATCCAACTCATTTCATGTGTCATGGATTTTGGATACTCCTCTTCTCCCATTCCCCTGCACTTGCATAACTTCTAGTTCGAACACTTGGCAGAAAAACTCCGTTTGATTGGAACCACAGTTCCAGGGTTCAAAACTTGAATGAAGCTCTCGACTTGGTTTTATTTTCCAGGAGATTCCATTGTTTCGGATCAGTTTGCTTCTTTATTCTTCCCGATTCAGATTAGTTCATCCCAGGGATTGCATAACTTCCTAGCATTCAGGTACCCATTTCATGGATCTTTATGAAATCGATTTTTGTTTCGCTTACCCACTTCTAATTGGATTGCTGAGAATAATACGCACCAAATTTCATGGAAACTGTGAAAATTGCTATCTTTTCTCTTTTGGGTCTCTCCTATTCATCGAAGTGCATCTCATACAAGTTTGTTATTTCTTCATTCTCCCAGGAACTGAGTCATATCCGCATATTAATGCATTCTTTTGGGTTTCTCTGTTAGGCCTTGAGTTCAGCGAAACAAGAGAACTTTCAAGCGTGAAAGTTGCATAAAACATGTTGACCAATGAAGATACTGCTGGTTCTGTAGCAGGAAATGGTGGCCAAAGGTGACGCTGGTGGCCTTTTGATAAACAAGAGTTGGTGTTGTTGGTGTGTTTTTTTCGGATATGAGTCGGTCTCCTTCCTTTTCAGTTAAATCCGAACTGAGTCCGAGTGTTGACCCAGAATCTTTACAGCGATGGATCGTTGCTTTTTGTGCTATAAGGTTTGATCTTGAACAAGGCCAGCTCGTAGAAGAGTGTTATCCTCAGGGCTGTCTTACCCATGATGAGGAGCTTCAAATTGCTTATGGTTCCTTTTGCAGATTCTGTTTCTCAGCACCAAAACCGATCAAGCATTCATGATTGTATCTTCTTTTTTCGATTTTGTAGGCGCCTTAAATCTCAAACAGATAGTGCTATTGCTGCTAAATACATATATGGCTATGTCTTTAATAGACAGAGACATGATGAGAGGCTAAAGCGTGGAGGGGAGCAGAAGTCTGGGGTCATTTTGTCCCACAGTCCTTATTCTTGTGTGTTCAGACCTTTGTTACAAATTGTGGGTTCCTTGTATTTTGACATTGGTAAGAAAGCACTGCAGCATATTGCTGCTTATGTTTCAGCATGGCCAGCTCCTGTTCCTGGTAAATTCTTGGATCTTCCTATTGGGAATGCAACTCTTAAAGTGAGCTTGCCACCTGCTCACAGCTTGCCTGTGGAAAGTGGATTGTCTTTTGAAGAGTCTGCTTCTTCTGTGGCATCTTTCCTTCCTTATAATCAATCTATCCCACACGGTCTTTTTCATGAGTCAGATCTTTTTGGTACATTCTGCGGCCTACTATTGCAGCTCTGGTTGTTATGGGAGCTGTTACTTATTGGTGAACCCATTCTCATCATTGCAACACCCCCCCCCCCCCCAGTGTTGTGAGGCTGTTGCTAGTCTTGTGAGTTTGGTTGCACCATTACTCTGCAGTGTTGACTTCCGGCCTTATTTCACCACCCATGACCCTGAGTTTGCACACTTAAACTCAATTCAAGAAGGTGAAACCTTCCCCCCAATGATTTTAGGGGTGACAAACATTTTCTTCCTCAAGGCTCTTCGTAACATTCCCCACATTGTCTCAGTTGTAAGTCCTCCTCCTAATGCAAACGGGCTTTCCCTTTCAACTAGGTCTTCTGCCGGCAGAGTTTCTGGTAGACCCGAAGGTCTTTGGCTTCAACAACTTTCCCTGAAGAAGTTTTCTCCTTCAAGTTTATTTAGTGCTGTTAAGCTGCGGAGAGATGGTCCTCTTTGTCTCATGACAGAACATAAGGAAGCCATTAGGAGTACCTATTCTGCCACATCTAAGCCCGACACCTCTATCTTAAATAAGCTTATAGATGCTGGGGTGTCACCAAGAGTTGAGGAGTCAATGTCTGTTGTGAACAATGAGATATTACGAAGGCATTTCTTGGAGCTCACTACTAATTTTTTGGCCCCTTTTGGTCCATGTTTCAGGACTACAACGCCATCAGAAGGATCTTCTCCTTATGTAGACCCTCTTTCCCTACCTCCATTTAATGCTAATGAATTTCTTGCAAGTTTATCAGCAAGAGGTCCAGGGAAGTTCATATTAAAGCGAATGAGATCTAACTGGCTTGTCTTATACAGGTAATAATTCTGTTTGCCCTATTTGTCATATACTACCATTTGCCACCTACCTCTCTGTACAATAGTGTTTTACAGTTTGACCTTGCACTAAATTTGAAATTGTTTACTAATTAGATTTCTATTCTTCACATGATTTGCTTGAATGCTCTTATCAGGCGATTCCCCAGTGGACCCAACTTTATGCCATGGTTTCAAAAGAGGCGTGCTGTTGCTGAACAAGAACAAGATAGATTGTGAAGGCATGCAAGAATGAAAACTGACATGCAACAGCATATTTCTAAAATGTCTGAGTTGGAAATTGTGGATTCCTTCAATGTTATAGAGAGAACTCTCCTTAGAGAAGTACAGGTAACCTGCTCTCCTGGGGTAGTCCAATAATTGTATGCAATTGATTGACTGTCCCTTTCTCTTTACCCAACATGAATAAAAGATGCTGTATCTGTATATATTTAATTAGTTTTTGTTTTCACCATTTTCGTTTATCAAGGACTTAATATCTGTTAGGAACCTCCCTTGAACGAAACAACACCTGGGAATTAAAGCCCAGATTTTACAGAAAACACACTGCTAAACTGACAGAAAATACACTGCTGAATTGACAGCAAACACACTGCTAAACTGACAGAAAACTATAAGGAACAAACTGGAAGAACAGAAGGAAAATTACACGGAATGACCAAGATTCCAAGCTTTCGAGAGGCTTGGTCTCTCCCTCACAATCCTGACTCCAGAAATCTCTCTCCCCCTCTCCACGAAACTGTCAGCCTTT
>NSJW01000314.1:0-100635 GCA_019955255.1 Castanospermum australe | reverse complement strand
TTGTCTATTTCATTCTATGAATAAATTTTAACCTTAAACAGCAAGAAAAAAAAAATGGAAAACTCATCAAGTAAGATAGGCCTACCTTCGCTTATAAGTACAACAGATAATCGCAAGAAAACCCAGCAACTGCAAACCAAGGACGCACACAGTTTCCTACGCGCAAGTTGACCAGGACACAAATATAAATTCTGAAGGATTTTTGACTTTCTAGCAAGTGTCTAACATCGAAGAAAGTTAAGAGGAAGAAAATGGCAATGGCGGAGGAATTAGCCCAGTGGAGGGAAGCCAGAACAGTGCTAAGTTTGATAGCCTAGCTCGTTTGTTGTTGACGAGCACAAAGGAAAGAGGTGAATTTTCTTTTTATTTCTCCTTGCTTTGCATGCACTTGTTTGGTTTTAGAGAAAACTGATTAAAGAGAGGGAGAAAAAGTCGTCTCCAAGCTTATGCTTTAGATAGCTTTTTTGATGATCACGAAGTTGGAAAGATTTTCACTTGAGACTCAATCATATGCAAATATTTTCATCATTTTAAAGTTTTTGGTTATGGCCAGCTTTATTTAACTTGGATGCAGAAAATTTCCTTTTTATTTATATTTCTTTGTCCTCGTCATTTTCTGATCATTTTAGTAAAAAGCTTCCGCAGAATGCAGTTCTGGAGTTGTGAAGGTGGTAAATGTGAAACAGCAGGTGGTTTCTGGATGGTTGTACTACATCACCCTCGAGGCCATGGATGGTGAGAAGAAGAAAGTTTATGAGGCCAAGGTATGGGAGAAGTCATGGCTGAACTTCAAGGAGCTGCAGGAGTTCAAGCTTGTTGGTGATGCCCCTTCTGACTCTGGGACATGCTGATAGGTATTGAATGCAATATATAATTAGTCAGACAACTGTTAGCTCTGCTTTTAGTGTTGGCAGAGTATAATATTTGCAGATAAATATAAATAATTATATTATTATAATTACAGTGTTTGAACAATTATGACTTGTAGAGATAAACACAAATAGTTATCTTGTTATAAATATAGTATTTCCGAACTGTTATAACTCTTTTCAAATCACGGTTTAAACTTGTAAAGTCATCTGTTCAGAAAAGTTATTTATTTGAATTTTAAAGTAATATTTAATAAGAAAAAAGTTCATATATATCTGCTTCTTCGTAAGTCAATGTTAACTTAAAAAAAAAAAAAAATCCGTAGTTTGTCAAGAAGTTATCAAAAGGCGTGTTGTATCTTGGAGTTTGCTTAGAAAATGTCCCTCTATGAAAATGAATTTCTCACACCTCCAGCGTCCAGCCTAGCTATTTTCATATCCCTATCTTTCGTTGTTCTAACATTTTAGTTTAGAGAATGACCAAATTGTGAGAAATTATTGTTAATTTCAGTGTCATTATTATTGTTGAAGTTTTGTAAGTGCAAGGATGATACAAGTAGTAAAGTATAAATCGTTTTCACAAACATTAGAATTGAGTATTGAACTAAAAAAATTTTAATTATCTAAACAATCGATTTATAATTGAGAAAATTAAAGAAAATTAAATAATTAATTAAAATTAAAAATAAAAAAATAAACCCAAACGAATTAAACCCAATAAATTAAGAATTTAGGATTCAGGTTTCACTCAATCAAAAAATTACAATCATCATTAACATTCTCTTAATTAAGATTGATAATACTTACGAAGGTAAATTATCATAATTTAATTCAATTTCCTCCTTCAAGTCGAAAAGAATGTATCTCAATTAAAATAAAATCTACTTTCATGATACTATGTTAATTGAAACTCTTTAAACTTTGTGATAATTCCTAAAAATACCTCAAAGGATTTAGCCTATTTCTATATCTTAAATTCCCAAGTTCAACTATTAGTATTCCAATATTGAGTTTTATCTTTAGATTCCTCACCCAATATCTTAGATCTATACATATATGGTGCCTTATCATATAGTAAGCATTAAGGATAATAATAATTGAATCAAAAATAAATATCTTCCATTAACTAAAAGAATAATTAAATTAAATCACAATATTATTGAATGAGCTACTTCCTAATTCTAGAAATAAAGAGATTAGCCACTCAAGATTATAAAACAATCCATGAGAATAAAAAAGATAAAGAATAACATTGAATAAATTCAACTAGTAAATAAAGAGAAAGAAACACTCCTTGAGGAAGGGTGTTGAATCTCTTCTTTGTTGTTCTATGTTTCCTAAAACTATTCTCCCCTTAGTTCTATGCGTTCAATTCCCTCATATTTGGCTTCCTCCTCCCCCCCCCTCCGCCTTTTTCTATTTTCTTTCTTATTGTTTTGGTCTCTTTTTCCTTTATGTCTCTAATTCAAGTTTTGGGTTTCTCCCCCCCCCCTCCGCCTTTTTCTATTTTCTTTCTTATTTGTTTGGTCTCTTTTTCCTTTATGTCTCTAATTCAAGTTTTGGGTTCACATGCACTTTTGGGTCCATTTTATCTTGATTCAACTGCTTTTAACTTCAAATTTCAAAACCTTTAAAATTACACTTGAAAATAGAAAAGAAAATAATAAATAATAAAAATTTGAAAAAGTTAATTAAAAATAGATAAAAATCTAAATAATTTAAATATAAAATTTGTGCAATTTTGTAACACATCAATATATGAATGCAAATGCATTGTGCTTACATCACTTTCAGACTTTTCGAGTGTCTTCTAATAATTAATTCTTCATGAAGAAAATCCTATAGACTCAAAATCTCTATATTTTTATTACAACATGATAAGAATTCTCAAAATGGAACATCATTTGAGTTGTTACGTTGACTCAGCTGACACTTATATTGTTTTATTTTAATATTGCTAATTTCCTAATTGGTTGTCCAGGTTACTGAAGATAATAGGTGGATTTACTCTGAAGTTCTAAAGATGTATGTCATATTCAATTCATTTTCCTCCTGGAAAAGATGTGATTCTATATTGTACATCAAAATGAAGCACACTATTTCTGCAGTCCATATTTGTTGTATAAAAGTAACTACAAAATCTTGTTTTTATATTTCATATAAAGTGTAATAACAGTCCATATCCTATGTATTGTTGTAAATTTTTTATTTATTTCAAATAAATTTGGTGATTTTGATAATACCATATAGTTGAAGCAGTGATTCTTTTTGTTGATATAAAAAGTCATCTATTTAAATCATTAGTGGGTTGATATTTAAATCATTATTGGGTTGATATTTCAAATAAATTTGGTGATTTTGATAATACCATATAATTGAAGCAATGATCCTTTTTGTTGATATAAAAAGTTTTCTATTTAAATCATTATGAGATTCTATATTGTATATCAAAATGAAGCATACTATTTCTGCAGTCCATATTTGTTGTATAAAAAGTAACTACAAATTCTTGTTTTTTATATTTCATATAAAGTGTAATAACAGTCCATATCCTATGTATTGTTGTAAATTTTTTATTTATTTCAAATAAATTTGGTGATTTTTGATAATACTATATAGTTGAAGCAATGATCCTTTGTTGATATAAAAAGTCATCTATTTAAAACATTAGTGGGTTAATGGTGAAGAATTTGAGTAGTTTATATCAAATCTGATATGATAATTGATTTTGCATATCACGTCATTTTACATTTTGTTGCATAAAAGCAGTAACTCTTAAAAGTTCTCACATAATGTTTTTCATCAAATTGAAGATAAATGTTCATTTTATAAAAGTTGGAGTATACTCTCTGACCAAATAAAATTTGAAATAATTTCGTTTATTCGCTAGCACAATACGAAATCTAGTTTAATAATAAACATCGAGCTGTAAGCTTATGTTTCTATGCAAACATACCTGAGTCCAAGGGATGACTTGGTCACTACCAGACAACCATAAATGACTGTTGGGAGTAGACGCATTTGGAATGACACTATAAGAAGCTGTGATGGTTGTCAATTTTTATTTTGGCTGATAGGCTTGATATTTTTTTATGCTTCACAGCTTTCCTGTATGTCGTGCAGTATATATAGTGGAAAACTTATGTTATGAAATGACAATTCTTATTCATTGTTGTGTATACCAAACTAATAGAATAATACAAGGTAGACATCTTGGTTCCGGTGAGTGAGTTTTATCTTTCATGGGAAGTGAAGTCATATGGGTAAGGGTGGTTAAGTGCATTTATATTGTATTTTGTGCTTTATTATGTAGACATCTTCAATCAATACTACAAAACAAACACATAAGTGTTTCTTTAACATGATTGTAACGGGCAATGTAGTGAAATTGAAGTGTGTGGTTGAGAGGTAGGTCTACATGATTGTAACAACCCCCCGCTCCCATTGATCAATGGAAAGGTGACAATATGCTCATCCAAAATAGCTCACAGCCTAGCAGGCTCCATTGGACCACCAATTTTCTAACAAGAGTAATACCTTGAGCAACAAGCGATTAATTGCAGTAGCTAACAGTAACTAAATAAATTCTTTTGACAAAACATGCATGATAAATTCTTGTAATGGCCATACGACTTACAATAACCTAATAGAAATATAAAAGCAAACAACATCCATCTTTTATTATTCAACAAGGTTAATTAGATTTTTTTTTTTTTTTGGTACATAGAAAGTTTTACATCACAACTGAAAACTTGCCTGCGACATGCTCAAGAGAGTTGTCATGGACTTCAGTTATCAAAAGTGGTTCATGGGGTATGAAGTTTTGAGTATGGCCTAGTTGGCTGAAGGAGCCAAATACGGGCTTTGAACATGTCATCAAGGAAAAACAAGAGAGAAAGAGATCAAAGACTTTGGAGATGTAGATCTACACTTATATGAACGATGTCTAAAGTGTATGGAGTGAAAACTCTAAAATGATTAAGTTACTTGGGTAATCGTCTGGACTGGGGCCTTTTAACTTACCATTCACGCAATGGATCCAATCTTCATGGCATTTTTTTTTTTTGAAAAAAAAAATTTAAGTTAAAGGAAAAAGCTCGTTCCAATTTAGAGTCAAGATATATTTATAGATTCTCATACAGAGATACTTACAGATAACCTCATCAATAAAAAAATTAATAATCTAATTCAAGTTCATAATAAAATATAAATGAAAGGTCAACTAGGTGTGCCAACTCCGGTTGACCCAATCTTCATGACGTTTAGGTGTAAGCCAATGTCACAAATTTTGAATTTGTCACAGAATAAATTTTCCACACATTAATGAATGACATTATATATCTAGTCCTATGCTAGCTGAGTATATTACAAGTGCTAATTTCATATTGAGATAGTAGCCTGGAACATCATTAGTTCCCAACCATGTAAAGCCAAATGATGTAAAAGAAAGGACCATTTGGACGTCTGATTCACTGTTCATAGCTAGAAGGGATTTCCATTTTGGGTTTTTGAGTATAGTTGATTTATTCCTTACATTATCTATAATAACACCAATGAACAGAGACATAATAATCCATATATATTTGATTTTCTCTCTATTAATAAATGCTAAGAGCGTAATATATAACTAGCTGTATATATATTCTTCAAAGAAAATTTTACTTTGCCAGTCCAGAGCATCCTTGATGTTCACACACAAAGACACGGTTTCAGTTTGATATTATCTCTTGCTTTTAAATTCAATAAAAAGGTAGAATATATAGCTAATTGGTGTGTTACATGCCTGGTTTTAAAATTGCTACTTCAATATTATAGTTACATGAGCTTTTGCGATTATAATTATAATCGTATCAATTATATTTTTTATAATTTATGTAATTGTCACATAACCACATTCATAATCGTAATCGTAATTTAAAATTATTATTATACGACATCTTCATAATTTGAAGGCCTTGCATGAGACTTGTGTTTGTGTGCCAGAGCACAACCTTTCAAGTCTTGCGACTTGAAATCTGTCTTGTGTGAACAAACTTGTGTGTTTGCGACACTGGATCAGATTTATTCCTGTTGGAACCTGAACAAACAAAATCAAATTGGCCATTCATTTTGTGTTATAATGCCAGGCCAAATTGTCAGATCTTTCTGAGTCCCACACTGACAAGAAATTGATGCAAAACAGCCTTTATAATATGCAAAGCAACAGATACTTATCGCCGAGCCAAGTAACGCTGGCTTGTAACCCAAGTGGAGGCATCAGAGTGGTGGAACAAAACCATGGCTAGCCTGGTTGGGTGAGTGGGAGCACTATGCTGGCCTGCCCGTTCCAAGTTGAGAGCTGGGTCATGGGACTATGGCGAAGGCTGAGGGTCGTGGCCCTCAGACAGTGAGGGCACAGCGTGAGGCTGGCTTCACAGAGCAGCGACAACCTCCCCCTCCCAACAGTGGAAGGATCACAGGCTGCAGCTTCACTAGCCCTACAATGCCAGCTTAGCCAGGCTCCATTGAACCACCACTTTTTTGCCCTTTTAAATTGTGTGCTTAATCAACTTATTATAACATTTTGTGGGAGAGAAACAGCATTATGCTTTTGATCTTCAATTCTTCTTGAGATATTCATAAGTGCTCACATGTTTTCGTTTCGGTGGAGGAGCTGCTATATGAAGAAACATAGCAACATCTATAGTTGGGCAGATAATGAAATCACATGCATACGAGCGATATTGAATATCCCTATTGATTTATGTGATATCATTGTATGGTTTCTTTCATCTTTGTCTTTTTCTTTTCTCTCCTAGCATTCTAAATATGCATGCATTATTTAGAAAAACGTTAGTCCTTAGCATATGATATGCTGTGCCTAATAAATAATAATATTATCCTAGTTGACAAAGAGAAAAGTCAAATTTCGAAAAGTCATCATATGCATGCCCAAGGTTCAATATTATCCTAGATGAAGGTTGTTTTCTGGTCGTGGGGATGATTGAACGTCAAGTTACCAATGACGTGTGTATTTTCATCTCCCAACAGCATTTATCTGTTATGCTGCTAATTTTTATTAGTGATACAGTTCTTAATAGACAATTTATAAATATCACTTTAAATCTCACTAAAACTTGTGACAATATCAAACTCTGAGAATTAAATAGAGCAAAAATAATTACTATTAAGAAAAGAGAACGAAAAGACATAAGACATTAATGAAACTATTATTTTTTAGACTAAGCTTATCTTTTTTAAAAAAATATAAAGATTGAAATTAATTCTCTAAATAACAAAAATTCTCTCTCATGATCTTAAGATATGTACACATAACATTTATTCAATTTATATAGAACTATAATATTCTCGAAACACAACTTCTCCAAATTCTCCCATATTTACAAAAAATTAATAAAATATTACAAGTATTTCAAAGCCGTGTCATGATAGCTAATAAATAAAATACTCAAAAGAGACAACAAATATACAGATCATAGCCATTAATTGTATTTAAGTTTGTGCAGAAAGATTTTTTATATGAAAAACTTATAAATTAAAAGTGAATATAATGATGCAAACTATATATAATAATTTTTATGTGTAAAGATTTATTTATATACCACTACCCGTTCATGCACGTACATATGCTATTCATTAGTGGAGCCTATTTTCACCTAAGGGTCAATTCGGTATAAAAATAAAAATGAGAGTAAAAGTTTATTAATTAAATTTTTTTATAATTTTTCACTTAAACTTATCCATAAATTTTTTTCTACCTCTATTTTTAACCTCACCTTAACATATACTAAGTCAAAATTCCCCTTCTCATAAAGTTTACTTGCATAGAAAAATAATTGAAGACATAAAACAGTGCTATGTAAAGTGGGCAAATTTCCTCATATATTCCTTAAACTTGTGTGTAGAGCTTGGTCTCCACACTTCATCTTTTAATTTGTTTTGCTCCTCAACTTACACGTGTCAAGACCTCACCATATACACACTGAATAAATATCATAATAAATTAGGGAATACTAAATAATTGAATAAAGAAAGAGAAAGAAGTGTAACCAAGAAAAAAATTAAAAATGTAACAAAAAAATAGAGAAAAAAGAAGTGGCAATTGTAAAGCAAGGAAAAAAATATTTCATGGACAATTGTGTTTCACTTTTAAACAATCAACTAAGGGAGAATATTTCGCCATGTATCAAAATAAATTATTATTTTTTTCCAAATAATGTATTATTATCCCGTATTAAATAATTGAAAAGATCAGCACAAGTCTGGTTCTTGGTTTGTCAAGACAGTTAATTAGTCTGTATCCACCTGTGCAACCATTGAAAATTAAGAAGGAAACAAAGAAAAAAGCTTAATTTGCATAATGCTTAATGTGCAAGTGTTCATTTTCTAGTCTAAATTTTCTACTCTATCTTATCCAAACATGATATGAATTTAATTTAGACTTAATATAACAAGACGAAATAAATAATGTTCTAGAATTAGAGTGTCCCTCAGGCTCAAACAGCGCAAGTTGTTTATTTCATTCTATGAATAAATTTTAATCTTAAACAGAAAGAAAAAAAAATTGAAAACTCCTTAAGTAAGATAACCCTAGCTTCGCTTATAAGTAACAACAGATAATCGCAAGAAAACCAGTAACTGCAAAACCAAGACCGCACACAATTTTGCTACGCGCAAGTTGACCAGGACACAAATATAAATTCTGAAGGGATTTTTGACTTTCTAGCAAGTGTCTAACATCGAAGAAGTTAAGTGGAAGAAAATGGCAATGGCGGGAGGAATTAGCCAAGTGGAGGGAAGCCAGAACAGTGCTAAGTTTGATAGCCTAGCTCGTTTTGCTGTTGACTAGCACAATATGAAAGAGGTGAATTTTCTTTTAATTTCTCCTTACTTTGCATGCACATGTTTGTTTTCAGAGAAAACTGATTAAAGAGAGGGAGAAAAAGTCGTCTCCAAGCTTATGCTTTAGATAGCTTTTTTGATGATCACGAAGTAGGAAAAATTTTCACTTGAGGCTTACTATATGCAAATATTTTCTCATCATTTCTTATACTTTTTGGTTATGGCTAGTTTTATTTAACTTGGATGCGGAAAAATTCCTTTTTATTTATATATTCTTTTGTCCTCGTCATATTCTGATCATGTTTAGTAAAAGCTTCTGCAGAATGCAGTTCTGGAGTTTGTGAAGGTGATAAATGTGAAACAGCAGGTGGTTTCTGGGATGGTGTACTACATCACCCTCGAGGCCATGGATGGTGAGAAGAAGAAAGTTTATGAGGCCAAGGTTTGGGAGAAGTCATGGCTGAACTTCAAGGAGCTGCAGGAGTTCAAGCTTGTTGGGGATGCCCCTTCTGACTCTGGGACATGCTGATAGGTATTGAATGCAATACATAATTAGTCAGACATGAGTTAGCTCTGCTTTTAGTGTCGGCAGAGTATAATATTTTGCAGATAAATATAAATAATTATCTTGTTTATAACAATAGTATTTCCGAACTGTTATAACTCTTTCAAATCAGAGTTTAAACTTGCAAAGTCATCTGTTCAGAAAAGTTATTATTTGAATTTGAAAGTAATATTTGTTCCGAAAAAGTTCATATATATCTGCTTCTTCGTAAGTCAATGTTAACCCAAAAAAAAAAAAATCCGTAGTTTATCAAGAAGTTATCAAAAGGCGTGTTGTATCTTGGAGTTTGCTTAGAAAATATAAGAGCAAAATCCTCTATGAAAATGAATTTCTCACACTTCAGCGTCCAGCCTAGCTATTTTCATATCCCTATCTTTCGTTATTCTAACATTTTAGTTTAGAGAATGACCAAATTGTGAGAAATTATTCTTAATTTCAATGTCATTATTATTGTTGAGGTTCTTTAAGTGCACGGAAGGTATAAGTAGTAAAATATAAATCGTTCCTATAAGAATCGGAAATGAGTACTGAATTAAAAAAATTTTAATTATCTAGACAACTGATTTAAAATTGAACAAATTAAAGAAAACTAAATAATTAATTAAAAATAAAAATAAAAAAATAAATCCAAACGAATTAAACCCAATAAATTAAGAATTTAGGATTCAAGTTTCACTCAATAAAATAATTACAACCATCATTAACACTCTCTTAGTTAAGGTTGATATTACTTATGAAGATGAATTATCCTAATTTAATTCAATTTCCTCTTTGGAGTCCAAAAGAATGTATCTCAATTTAAATAATATCTACTTTCGTGATACTATGTTAATTGAAACCCTTTAAATTTTATGATAATTCCTAAAAATACCTCAAAGGATTTAGCCTATTTCTAGGTCTTAAATTCTCAAGTTTAACTATTAAGATTCTAATATTGAGTTTCATCTTTCGATCCCTCACCCAATATCTTAGATCTATGCATATATGGGTCTTTATCATATAGTAAGCATTAAGATAATAATAATTGAATCAAAAACAAATATCTTTCCATTAACTAAAAGAAGAATTAAATCAAATTACAACATTGTTGAATGAGCTACTTTCCTAATCTTAAAAATAAAGAGATTAACCATTCATGGTTGTAAAACAATCCATGAGAATTCAAGAAGACAAAGAATAACATTGAATAAATTCAACTAGTAAATAAAGAGAAAGAAAAACTCCGTGAAGAAGGGTGTTGAATATCTTCTTTGTTGTTTTATGTTTTTTGAAGCCGTTCTCTCCTTAATTACGTGCGTTCAATTTTTTTATATTTTCTTTCTTATTTATTTGGTTTGCTTTTCCTTTAGGTTTCTAATTCAAGTTTTGGGTCCACATGTACTACTTTTACGCCCATAGCTTGATTTGACTGCTTTTAACATCAAATTTCAAAATCTTTAAAATTATATATGAAAATAGAAAGGAAACTAAAAAATAATAAAAATCTGAATAAAATTAATAAAAAATATATAAAAATCTAAATAATTTAAACATAAAATGTGTACAATTTTGCAGCACATCAATATATGAATGCAAATGCATTGTGCTTACATCACTTTCAGACTTTCGAGTGTCTTCTAGTAATTAATTCTTCATGAAGAAAATCCTATAGACTCAAAATCTCTATTATTTTATTACAACATGATAAGAATTCTCAACATGGTACATCATTTGAGTTGTTACCTTGACTCAGCTGACACTTATATTGTTTTATTTTAATATTGCTAATTATTGGTTTCCTAATTGGCTGTCCAGGTTACTGAAGACAATAGGTGGATTTACTCTGAAGTTCTAAAGATGTATATCATATCAATTCATTTTTCCTCCTGGAAAAGATGTGATTCTATATTGTATATCAAAATGAAGCACACTATTTCTGCAGTCCATATTTGTTGTATAAAAGTAACTACAAATTCTTGTTTTTATATTTCATATAAAGTGTAATAACAGTCCATATACTATGTATTGTTGTAAATTTTTTATTTATTTCAAATAAATTTGGTGATTTTGACAATGCTACATAGTTGAAGCAATGATCCTTTTTGTTGATATAAAAAGTCATCTATTTAAATCATTAGTGAGTTAATGGTGAAGAATTTGAGTAGGTTATATCAAATCTGATATGATAATTGATTTTGCATATCACGTTATTTTACATTTTGTTGCATAAAAGCAGAAACTCTTAAAAGTTCTCACATAATGTTTTTCATGAAATTGAAGATAAATGTTCATTGTATAAAAGTTGGAGTATACTCTCTAACCAAATAAAATTTAAAATAATTTCGTTTATTCGCTAGCACAATACAAAATCTAGTTTAATAATAAACATCGGCCTGTAAGCTTATGTTTCTATGCAAACATAAAATGTATCACTTTCTCTAAGTTCAAATTGAAATTGTACTGTGAAACGATATCAAGTAGAAAAAATTATGAAAAACACATATGGACTTAAAAGTAAAGATAGCTAAAAGGTGTAACTAGGAGAAACAATTCTTGAAACAGCAAGAGCTAATTCATAAATATAGCAAGAGCTAATTCATCAATATATACAACACTAAAAGTTTTAAATTGTAGTTGTGGTCAGATAGCGATTGTGTTGTAGTTATTACAATTGGAAAAAAAAATACAGATAAATGCGATTGTCACAGAAACAGAAGAAAATTAAAATGCAACGGAGATGATCATATTACTGAGAAGCTAAATAAAAATGCTGAGAAATTGTGTTTGGTAACTGTGGCTATTCTGGAGATCTCCTTAATATAATTTTGTTTGCTTTTTTTTTATGTCTAGTTAGTTTGGAAAAAGTTGTTTTCCTTAGGATGCAAGGATGTGCTGATGTGCAGAATTGCTTTCAATGCTGGATGTTATTATTCCAGGATTCCATTTCCACCTTCTGAGATCGCATTGTTTATTCCGATCATCCTATGTTAAAGCAACTGCTTTCAAGCATTCCCATCCTTATAACTCGAGGATAGAGCATCACTTACATTTTTTTTTTTTTTTAATTTTTTGTGGGAGACGGGGAGCGAGCACTGGGAAATTTGAGTGTACGATTATTACAAATGTAGCAAGACTGACACTTGTTTTTCTTGTTTTAATATCTTATTTTCTCTTTTTAGTTTACAATTTATCTTTTTCTTTATTCCTTGCTTGAGTAGAATTTCACTTATTTGTTGGATCAAACTGAATGTTCTTTTCTCTTCTGTAATTTAGTTTGGTAATGATTGTTTCTATATAAAAAAATAAAAATAATATTGATTGTATGATCTGATTGAATTGATCATTGACAGGTTAGGATTAAGAATATTATGCAAGCTGTGATGAGGATGTAGGGAAGATTGCTATGGCTGTGCCTCTTCTAGTTTGTAAATAGTCTTGTCAAACATGAAGTGTTTTTCTCCGTAGTTTAGGGAATATGTAGTGAGTTCTTTCTTGTTTATGGTAATATGCTTTTGTCTATTGGCAGCTAAAGCACTAGAGCTATTTCTGCAAGATTTATGTGATCGGACATATGAGATAACTATGAGGAGGGGCGCAAAGACCGTTAGGATTCTTCTTTGGATTCAATATTCAAAGATGTTTAAATTAAACTTCCCTTTTCCTCCCTCTTTCCATTTCTCATAATCATGCACGTGCTTAGACATGTGAAAGGACATTTTTTGAAAAGGAAATGGTTGGAACGGTATTGCCTTCGGAACAGGTTCAATTTATGCAAGTGTTTCCCCCTCTTTCTGGTATCTAACTTAACAGGTTGAGTTACTTGTATCTTGCCTTTGCAGAAAGCAGTGCGTACAAGACTTTTAATGGCTTTGATTTTCTGAAAGATATTGTGAGCAAAGTTCCTGATTTATGTGGTTCTGTTGCTTCTGGTGATGATCGTACTGTCACTAAGAGGAGGTTTGTGCTTTGGTTAATGTACTCTTGTCACTTGGAAAGAAAAACTTCTGTATGCTGATTTTTGATTATTTTATATTAGGAAATTTGCTGAAGACGATGACAGTGACAGTGACAAGGAGCCAAAGAGAAGTAAGATGGTAATATACCGGTTGTTTTCAATTACTCCAACTAGGAAGTTACTTTTTTTTTTTTTTTGTTAATTTCATTATCAAACCTGTTTCCAAGTGATTCTATGTGCACACTGTGCACCACTTTGCACATCTATTTAAGTTGGTGACAACAAAGAAATTTACTTCAGTCATTACTCATTAGGGAAGTTCACTAGTGGCTTGTGAATTGAATTAGTACTCTTCTTGTTTTTTTAAGCCTGTAAGCTATCCATGTATACTTAACATCACTACACACAAATATTTGAAACTATTTGGTTTTCTGAAATTTGTTTTTGTGAAAACTGTCGTAATTGAACAAACTAAAAAAGAGCACTAGCAGTTAATGTGGAATTTCTAGCTGAGGGATGTTGCACTATAAAGCACCTGGCAACTGCTTCATGTTAAATCTGTTCTGAATATTGTGTGTCGTAATTGAATAATCTGTTCTATTCCAGCTAGTTCATCTGCAAAATCGATGACCGAGGTGAAACATGAGGAAACCTGGCTGGTCCTTGTCTGATGTGGAAAAAATAGCCATTGATCCCATGCAATGGCCAGCTTAAGTAGAAGGATTGATGAAGAAGAGGAAGATTATGATGAAGAAAGCTATGACCTGGTGTTGGTTTAATTGTGGCTTCTAGTCTCCTATTTCGGCAACATTTGTAGTTCTGATGGAGAATTAAGTAGATTTTAGGCTATTGTTATGACAATCCTTAGTGGTTAGAAATTAGCAGGGAGAGGGCACTGAATAACTTAAACTTAGTTTAGGCTAAAAGTGGAAGATGTCATTTCAGTTAGAAATATCAATGGCAGATTTGAGAAATTCTTGTGTAGGAAAAAGTTTCATTGTGTGATTTTGGAAATAATTTTTGGTTTTTATTAATAAATGGATTTATAAAGATTATTTTCTTTTTTTTTCTTTTTGAAATTTAAGTAGGTTAAGTTTTTTTTTTTGGTTTTGTTTTTTGGTAGGTTAAGTGTTATTATTGTTAAAATTATATGTGATTATTTGTCAAAAGGTCATAGTTGAAGCAAATTATTTATTATTTATAATTTATCTTAATTAATTGGCGTCTAGTATTTTAATTTTTAGTGAATATGATAAAAAAAGCAAAAATCTATCCTACGTAAACAAACCCCCCTTAGGGAAAGAGTCAAACCATAAGGCAGCTAATCTCTATAGGGAAAATAGGACCCTTGTTGGGCTCTTTTTTTTTTTTAATTCTTTTGTGGTTAAACAAAAGTTAATGGGAGGGGAGTTTACATGATTTCAATGCCAAAGTATGTCACAAATCTTAACAAGAATTTACAATGATATTTATTGATTGCCTACCAATGCAGTATTATCTCAGTAAGAATTGAACTGAACATAAAGTCGCAACTCGATCTTGCTAGCAAAAAAGTTTATCTCTATGGGTTACACACACATCACTTTATTTATTTTCTTTTTATTTTCTGTTTTTTAATAATTTAAGAATCTCCACCTTGACTTAAATTGTATAATGCCACAAATAAATTTGCTTGCAAGTAACAATAAGAACCAATGGCTTCAACATAATAGGAAATGTCATTTTGTTCTTAGATGTAACAAACCTCACATTTTTCTCATAATTAAAAAGAGTGAATCTAAAATTAACTTTGTTAAACAATCAGTTTATTCTATTGAGAGAACCAAACTCAATCCTGATGGTTCTATAAACAAACTCAAAGCCAGGTTGGTGGTAAAAGGCTATTTTCAGCAGCATGGAGTTGATTTTTCTGATACATTTGCTCCTGTGGCAAGACATGATACAATCAGGTTGCTGGCAGCATTGGCAGCAAAATTGGGATGGGGAATCAATCATTTTGATGTGAAATCAGCATTTTTAAATGGCTTACTCGAGGAGGACATCTATGTTGATCAACCTGAAGGCTTTCAGGTTCCTGGAAGTGAAGATAAAGTCTCTATAAACTTCATAAAGCACTCTATGGTTTGAAACAAGCACCAAGGGCCTGGTATAGCAGAATTGATAGCTATCTTCTACAAAAAGGCTTTAAAAGAAGTGAAAATGAAGCTACTTTATATGTGAAGAAATCAACAAATGAAGTGTACCTCATTGTGTCCCTGTATGTTGATGATCTACTGGTGATAGGGAATAATTCAAATTCCCTAAAGCAATTTAAGCATGATATGGAAAATGAGTTTGAAATGACTGATTTGGAGAGATGAATTATTTTCTTGGAATGGAAATTCACCAATCAGATGCTGGAATTTTTATTTCACAAAGAAAATATGCTTTGGAGATATTAAGGAAGTTTCACATGGAGAAATGTAAACCTGTGGCCACACCTCTTGTTGTAAATGAGAAGCTGTCAAGTAATGATGCTAACAGCAAGGTAGATGCTTCTGTGTACAGAAGCTTAATTGGGAGTTTATTGTATCTTTCAGCAACCAGACCCGACATAATGTTTGCTGCAAGCTTGCTTTCCAGATTTATGCATTCACCTAATCAAGCTCACTATGGTGCAGCAAAACGAGTATTAAGATATATTAGGAGTACAACTGATTATGGTTTGTCTTTTTTGAAAAATGAAAGTGGAAAACTTCAAGGATATGCAGATAGTGACTGGGCAGGAAGTTTAGATGATTCCAAAAGCACCTATGGATATGTTTTCTCATTTGGCAGTGGTATTTTCTCATGGAATTCAAAGAAACAGGATGTGGTGGCCCAATCCTCAGCTGAAGCTGAGTATATTTCAGCTGCATCAGCAGCTAATCAAGCTATTTGGCTTCGAAAAATTTTATCTGAAGTGGGACAACTCCAAGATGAAGCTACTGTCATATGGGTTGACAATAAGTCAGCCATTGCTATAACAAAGAATCCTGTCCAGCATGGAAGAACTAAGCACATTAATGTGAAGTACCATGCCATCAGAGAGGCTGAGAAGTCAAAGGAAATCTGTTTGGAGCATTGCAGCTCAGAGAGTCAAGTTGCAGACATCATGACCAAAGCCCTATCCAAAAAAAAAAAAAAAAAAAAAAAAAAAAAAAAAAAAAAAAAAAAAAAAAAAAAAAAAAAAAAAAAAAAAAAAAAAAAAAAGGGCAAGTTTGAAGTGCTGAGATCAAAGCTTGGAATATCCAAGAAAAATCTCAAGGAGGAGTGTTAGAAACTGAGATGTTTCTGAATACTTTAAGTCAATATTAGATATCTTTTCTCTGTCTTTTTGGCAGACCTTGCTGTAGTTGGTCTGGTTAGGTGAAAACAAGTGTTGTTTCTGACTTTGAGGAGTGTTGGGCTGTAATGTGAGCAGATGAGTAGTTGGAAAGGAGTGTTAGTCCTTACTTTATAGAGATTTGCATCTGTCATGTGTACTGACCAACAGCAAACTATATCTGTAATATATATGTATGGTACTCCGAAAATCAACGCATTCAGACCAAATCCTTTTCTATATTGCTCTAGTTCTGTTCTGCACTTCTCTGTTTTTTTCTGTGTTACAAAAACAACAATTTCACTTATTTGTTGGATCAAACTGAATGTTCTTTTCTCTTCTGTAATTTAGTTTGGTAATGATTGTTTCTATATAAAAAAATAAAAATAATATTGATTGTATGATCTGATTGAATTGATCATTGACAGGTTAGGATTAAGAATATTATGCAAGCTGATGAGGATGTAGGGAAGATTGCTATGGCTGTGCCTCTTCTAGTTTGTAAATAGTCTTGTCAAACATGAAGTGTTTTTCTCCGTAGTTTAGGGAATATGTAGTGAGTTCTTTCTTGTTTATGGTAATATGCTTTTGTCTATTGGCAGCTAAAGCACTAGAGCTATTTCTGCAAGATTTATGTGATCGGACATATGAGATAACTATGAGGAGGGGCGCAAAGACCGTTAGGATTCTTCTTTGGATTCAATATTCAAAGATGTTTAAATTAAACTTCCCTTTTCCTCCCTCTTTCCATTTCTCATAATCATGCACGTGCTTAGACATGTGAAAGGACATTTTTTGAAAAGGAAATGGTTGGAACGGTATTGCCTTCGGAACAGGTTCAATTTATGCAAGTGTTTCCCCCCTCTTTCTGGTATCTAACTTAACAGGTTGAGTTACTTGTATCTTGCCTTTGCAGAAAGCAGTGCGTACAGACTTTTAATGGCTTTGATTTTCTGAAAGATATTGTGAGCAAAGTTCCTGATTTAGGTGGTTCTGTTGCTTCTGGTGATGATCGTACTGTCACTAAGAGGAGGTTTGTGCTTTGGTTAATGTACTCTTGTCACTTGGAAAGAAAAACTTCTGTATGCTGATTTTTGATTATTTTATATTAGGAAATTTGCTGAAGACGATGACAGTGACAGTGACAAGGAGCCAAAGAGAAGTAAGATGGTAATATACCGGTTGTTTTCAATTACTCCAACTAGGAAGTTACTTTTTTTTTTTTTTTGTTAATTTCATTATCAAACCTGTTTCCAAGTGATTCTATGTGCACACTGTGCACCACTTTGCACATCTATTTAAGTTGGTGACAACAAAGAAATTTACTTCAGTCATTACTCATTAGGGAAGTTCACTAGTGGCTTGTGAATTGAATTAGTACTCTTCTTGTTTTTTATAGCCTGTAAGCTATCCCATGTATACTTAACATCACTACACAAATATTTGAAACTATTTGGTTTTCTGAAAATTTGTTTTTGTGAAAACTGTCGTAATTGAACAAAACTAAAAAAGAGCACTAGCAGTTAATGTGGAATTTCTAGCTGAGGGATGTTGCACTATAAAGCACCTGGCAACTGCTTCATGTTAAATCTGTTCTGAATATTGTGTGTCGTAATTGAATAATCTGTTCTATTCCAGCTAGTTCATCTGCAAAATCGATGACCGAGGTGAAACATGAGGAATACCCTGGCTGGTCCTTGTCTGATGTGGAAAAAATAGCCATTGATCCCATGCAACTGGCCAGCTTAAGTAGAAGGATTGATGAAGAAGAGGAAGATTATGATGAAGAAAGCTAGGTGACCTGGTGTTGGTTTAATTGTGGCTTCTCCAGTCCTCCTATTTCGGCAAGCCATTTGTAAGTTCTGATGGAGAATTAGAGTAGATTTTAGGCCTATTGTTATGACAGATCCTTAGTGGTTAGAGAGATTAGCAGGGAGAGGGCACTGAATACACCTTAGTAACTTAGTTTAGGCTAAAAGTGGAAGATGTCATTTCAGTTAGAAATATCAATGGTACCATGATTTGAGAAATTCTTGTGTAGGAAAAAAGTTTCTTAATTGTGTGATTTTGGATAATCATATTTTTGGTTTATTATTAATAAATCATGGATTTGAATGAAAGGGATTATTTTCTTTTTTTTTCTTTTTGAAATTTAAGTAGGTTAAGTTTTTTTTTTTTTGGTTTTGTTTTTTGGTAGGTTAAGTGTTATTATTGTTAAAATTATATGTGATTATTTGTCAAAAGGTCATAGTTGAAGCAAATTATTTATTATTTATAATTTATCTTAATTAATTGGCGTCTAGTATTTTAATTTTTAGTGAATATGATAAAAAAAGCAAAAATCTATCCTACGTAAACAAACCCCCCTTAGGGAAAGAGTCAAACCATAAGGCAGCTAATCTCTATAGGGAAAATAGGACCCTTGTTGGGCTCTTTTTTTTTTTTAATTCTTTTGTGGTTAAACAAAAGTTAATGGGAGGGGAGTTTACATGATTTCAATGCCAAAGTATGTCACAAATCTTAACAAGAATTTACAATGATATTTATTGATTGCCTACCAATGCAGTATTATCTCAGTAAGAATTGAACTGAACATAAAGTCGCAACTCGATCTTGCTAGCAAAAAAGTTTATCTCTATGGGTTACACACACATCACTTTATTTATTTTCTTTTTTTTGTTTTTTTAATAATTTAAGAATCTCCACCTTGACTTAAATTGTATAATGCCACAAATAAATTTGCTTGCAAGTAACAATAAGAACCAATGGCTTCAACATAATAGGAAATGTCATTTTGTTCTTAGATGTAACAAACCTCACATTTTTCTCATAATTTAAAGCTCCATCTTCATTAAATCTTCTAACCAAACCCCCAACCATCCAATGCATATTATTACTACGTTTTTCTCCCTTAACCACCATACCACTTCTACTAACCCTCAAGACTCCATCATACAATTTAATTTGAATTTTGTTATTTTTACACCTATTTTCTACACTAAGTTGACACACTTTCGTTATTGGAAAAAAAACAAGAGAGAGAGCAAGTATTGAAAAGTATATATAAACTTTGAGAAGTATGTTTTTTTCTTAATGTGAAAGGTGCAAGGATTTAGTGTAAAAAGTAAGTGTAGGAATAACAAAATTCATTTGATTTTTACTCTACGCTTTCTAAGAATATTCAATCCACTACCATTAGCAAGCTTCACAACTCCACCATCACAGACATCAAACGTCTCAAAAAGCGATCTATCTAAATAAATGGAGCATGACGAATTTAAAAGCTAATCATCGCTCAAATAATTGTTAACTTCCTTATCTACTAGGAAATTATCTTCATAAAAATAATTTTGAGTGACTGCAACTACCTCATTATTGTTCTCTTTGCTCTCTTAAAAATCTTTCATATCCGTTGTCATCTTCTTGCAATATAATTGGATATGATTTATCTTATGACAATAGTAGCACTCTTTATCATTTTAATCACTTGTTGGCCTTAAACTTGATCTTCCACCATTATAATTGCCACCATCTGATTAACTCTTCCCAAATCTTCATTAACCAAAATTAATGTTGTCACATCATATTCCTTGAGTGTCTCTTTCCCAACAAACAGTATTTTGTCATTAGAGTTTCATAATCTGGAAGGGATGATAACAATAGCAATGCTTTATCTTTATCTTCATCTTCAATCTTCACATCGACACTAACCAACTGTCTAAACAACTTATCAAAGATATTAAGATGATCCCTAATGCTTGTACCTTCATCCATCTTCAATTTATATAAATTCTTCTTCTAAATGCAATCGGTTTGTGAGTAATTTAAACATATATGTATTTTTTAAATATTTTCATCCATAATTATAGACTTTACCTACAAAGAAATGTAATATAATATCAATTTTTCGGTACATAATATAATATCCCTTTTATCTTACCTTTTTTATTAGTTTTGTACTTTTGTTTGACTAGTGGTTTGGTATTTAATTGCAGAATTGATGAATACCAAAAAGTCAGTTTTGGTTGGGGTCTGACCCGAAATATGGAAACAGAAACTTGCATACATAAGTAGCATACATATAGTACCCTGGCTTAAAGACATGGCATCATTGCATATTTTTTGTGCTCATGGATCCAAGATTGATAAAGGCTGCACAATTGGGAGACAGTGCTGCACTTAGTGCATTGCTACAGCAAGATCCCCTGATATTGGACTGAGTTACTTTATCACCCACTGCAGAATCTCCTTTGCATATTGCTATACTTGCTGGGAGAACTCACTTTACAAAAGAAATTGTGAGTCTCAAGCCCTCTTTTGCAAGGGAGCTGAACAAAGATGGCTTCACTCCTCTGCACATAGCTGTAGCCACAGGAAACACTGAGATGGTGAGGGAGCTACGGAAGCTTGGTTCTGACCTCTGTCTTATCAAAGACAAGTTTGGGCTAACTCCACTCCATCAAGCAGCCATAAAAGGAAGGGTTTATGTCATTGAAGAGTTGGTTTCTTGCTGCCCCATTGTGGCTAAAGAAGCAAGTACTCAAGGTGTGAGACTGCTTTCCACCTAGCCGTGAAGAATAACCAGTTTGAAGCAGTTAGAATTTTGGTGGAGAATTATGCCGATAATGAGATTATAAGCACTAAGGACAAAGATGGACAAACAATTTTAGAGCTGGCAATGGCTACAAAACAACTCCAAGTAAGTTTCCATATCATTGGCTAAACTTACTTTCATATTGTCTCTATTTTATGGCACTTTAAACAACCATTAGGAAAACTCAAGTATTTTACTGTTTAGCATATCAATGTTGTTAAAACAGGACTAGATAACGAACCGGCAAAACTTCCAGTTCAGATTCAACTGTTTAAATCGTTTGGTCGAGCCGGATGATGTCATAAAAATAATTCACATATAACAATATAAAATTCATTAAAAAAGTAATAAAATGTAAAAAATATTGAATTTTTTAAAAATAAAAATTAATGACTAGCCGGTTCAAGTGATTTTGTCTGATTTTGACTGGTCCAAATTGGTCTGATCATAAATTCAGTTATGATGTTGAACCATAACCGGTTGAGTGTTCGGTTTATGGTTGAACCGGTTGAACTATTCAGTTTGGTCCGGTTTTGGGAAGAGTGTAGCATATGCCATGATAGTTTAGTAGATATCTCTATCTAATTTAGGGGAGGTAATTTTACAGTTTAATGTATGCAATGATAATTTCTTGTACACATCTATGATTAATTTAGAGAAAATATGGGATGATGATAGCACAATCTTTTTTATTTACATTTAATTAATTCATATGCTTTCTATGATTACAAACCATTACAATGAACGAACCCTATTAAATGTTGGGGAAGTTAACAAGAGTTCAATTGGAGAGATCATGTCATCTAAACCAATAGAAAAACTCACTATTAACAAACCAAAATTTGCTCACCACCATGACTAGCTAGTGCAACTTTAAGTCTTCAGCTAATGGTCAATGCACCTGCTAAAGCGACAACAAACTAACAAGTAGGCCAACTAATTTTGCAGCTTCCTCAACAAGGTGTCTATATCTTCCTTGTTAATATACATTTTGTCACATAAGCATGTGATAACTAAAAAGAAAATTGTGTGAGCATAATTATATCAATAACTCTTCTTAGCTATGTATTGATGCTCCTCCAAGAACATCTTCAATGTTGCCTTATGTCAGGGGACATGCAAAGTTCTTGATGCCAAGCTATTCTTCAGAAGCGCATGCCTAGAGATATTTTGCTTGACCAAGAGCTTTATAAATGAAAAGGTTAACAATCAGAAATTTAAAGAGCATTTCCCTAATTGGTTCTCATTGAGATATAGATTATATACTGATTTAAATTATAAGTATATATTGGATTCCGAATCAACAATGTCAGAATTTTTTGGGTCGATACTTTTACAAGTATGGAGTGCTTGATTTTCATCATTTCAGATTTGTGAAACCTACTCAATTATACATAGTATTGATTTCTTCTATTTTCTTTTGTTTATCTTGGGGGCAGTACTTTTCATCATTTCAGATTTGTGAAACCTACTCAATTATACATAGTATTGGTTTCTTCCTATTTTCTTGTGTTTATCTTGGGGGCAGAGTTGTACTACTTTTGGGTGTGGGATCTGGTAGAGAGGTGTCATTGTTTGATTGTAACTGAGAGTTTATAAAATCAGTTGTATTATTTCCACTTGTCTTTATCATAATGATTGTTTGCAAGGAATTACCATTATATAGACAAGGACACCATAGAGGTTCTTTCAGGGGACCAATTTGATGATAACACTCATATCCCAACTAAAGATGTGACTCAGAATGGCAATTCAGACTCAAAACAAGTTCAGCCATCTACAAAAAACAACTCTAAGAGCATATGGGAGGCTGTAGATCAAATGGTGCTTGTTGTGGCCAGTTTAATAGCAACAGTCACTTACCAAGCTGGGCTTTCACCTCCTCAAACAATTTGGAAGGAAGACATGAAACTAAATTCCAAGTGCACCTTCCACAGAAGTAATTCGTCACATAATTGTCCAGATGTGACTTACTATCTCTTCATGTCTTTCAACACTGCAGGATTCTTCTCCTCAGCCTTCCTCATTTTCCTTTTCAGAACCAAATCCTATGTGCAAGTCTTGCTGCCATTTGCCCTTGTTTCCATCATGATAACTTACATAACTCTTTCAGTTTCCATGTCACCAAATGCCCTGTCCTTGCTTATTCTATGCCTGATTACACTGGCCATTTTCGCTTATTGCGCTCTGGCAGTTGAAGTGGTGAAAAATGTTGTTCACAACATCTTCAGCTTTGCATCAGAAAGAGTTAGGGAGGCATCAAATTTTGCATTTAAGAGGCATAAGTGAGAGATATCGGAAGATGACTTGGTCCCCTTGATCATGTGAATTCTATCTATCTGAAGTATTTATTTGATGCAAGTCATTGAGTAATAATGCATTCTAAATTTCTAGTATTGTACGTTATGAGTGGAAGCGTTTGTGTTGATTATTAGGTACCCTATGAACTGAATAACAAATAAGATGCATGTTTGATGTTACAGTGGAAATCACCTCATTGAATAACAAACAAAAGGGGTTGTGTTTGATCTCACCTACAAATCATTTGGAAAGGAAAACACATAGCAAGTACAAATTGCAGCTGACACAGCTTTTATCTGCAGAACAAATCTTTTTGAAGGACTCATTTTTCTTTATAAATTGACTAACAAACATTATGAGTGGAAGCTTTTTGTGTTGATTATTAAGTACCTCATGTACTGAATAACAAATAAGATGCATGTTTGATGTTACAGTAGAAATCACCTCATTGAATAACAGACAAAAGGGGTTGTGTTTGATCTCACCTAGGAATCATTAGGAAAGGAGTAAAATTGCAGCAGACACAGCTTTTTATCTGCAGAACAAATTTATTTGAAGGGCTCATTCTTCTCTATAAATCAGAGGGTACCAACGAAATGTAATTGGTTAAAGAGGATGCATCTGAATTAACTCCGATGATGCAAAGTTTTACTGAGTGATGCAGCAAAAAGGTGATGGTTCAAGCAGCCAGGCACCCTGGGCTGGAAGTGCAGCAGGCTGTGATTCCCTCCACCGTTCGCAGCCGGAGGTGGGGTCGCTGCTCTGTGAAAACCAGCCTCACGCGGTGCCCTCCTGTCTAGGAACCACGAGCCCTGTGCTTTCGCTCAGGAACCATGGCTCAGTCTCTCAACTTGGAGCGGGCAAGCCAGCAAATTGCAGCCACCAGCCCCACCCGACAACACCAGAACCGAGTCCCGGCACCTTGGTGCTCCCCCTCGGGTTACAAGCAAGCGTTACCCAGCCTAGAAAGTTGATAACCTTGTCAGAGCCTTATAAACAATAAGTTCTATTATACCTGGCCAATGTGGGACTTGTAACCCAAAGCCAAGTCATGGATTCAAGAAGGTTATGCTGAACTGGATTAACAAAATAGATTTATATGCCTCTATTTTCTGGAAGAAGCAAAGGACAATTCAATTAATTTACGGAATAGAACCATGAACAACAGTTCAACAAAAATGATTGCATGCAATTCGTTTCATGCCCTCGTACTTTTGCATTTGATAATGTATTCAAATGTTGACATGTTTACATATGTTGCTCTGCTCCCTGGAAGTGAAAAGCACTTGCTCTCAAAGCACAATTTGCAGTAAATCAGCACATGAAGTTCTTCTATTCTTGATTTGTCTGCCCATAGGCGCAATAGATTATGTATTTTCGAGTCTGTAAGCTTCCTTTCATTGCGGTTTGTCAGCAGCAAAGTTAAGTCCAAGATGTGTTTCTGGTTTTACATTTGTTATTGCTGGTGTTTCAGATATATTGTCTTTCAACCATAGACTGCATAATAAAACCAGTAGTTACCAGATTCATAGTACTTTCTGGTACGCAATGTATGGTATGGATACGCAGTTCGTCACTTCTCGTCAATATTCACCGAAGACATTTTTATACTTGAAATACCACGAATTGGTATACCAGAAGAATTAGTTCGCGGTTCTCAGAGTTTATGGGAGAACCTGATAACTATGATAAAACATTTGAGGATGGTTGATTTTCCCTCTATGAAATGGAAGGAAGGAGATAAACAGCTGCAAATAGTCAATTAACTTGGGTTTTAATTTTCTGGATACGCTATTGATTGCTGAAATTTATTTATCTTTCCTTTTCTGTGTGATGAAACCTTTGACTTAGTTTTTTAAAACAAAGGTGTGAAAATGGGGAGTCATTTTTTCCCCCCCTTAAAACCAAAAGATAAGTTTGTCATGCTTTGATTATTCAATTATTTTTATAATCTTCGCACTCTTAGTTATTGATTTATCTGTAACATCTTTTTTCCTTTATTAATTCAAACTTTATTCAACTTGAAAGACATGTTTTTTTGGTAGACCAAAGAAAAAAGGAAAGACGTGTGTTTTTTAATGGCTGGAGACACAATAAGGTAGATGTTTTCCGGGAAAAAAGAAAGGAAGAAAAGAAGTGAAGCTCAAATACAACTTGGCCGACTAGGAGTTATTTGTAACTAAAATTGACTCATTGTGCATTAAATGGGTCGGAAAAATCACAGTCACTCATTTTAAAGATGAAAAATTGAGGGAGCAATTGTTACAAGAAAAAATGGAGTTGTGTACGTGCTGGCGTACAATAAATGTGTGAGGTAGAAAGTGTCTTGGGTAAAAGAGAAAAAAGACAAGTGCAACAAGTTGAAACTTTAGCTTAAAAAGGTTTTAATTTTATTTTGTAAAGAAGTCTTTGGCATATAAATGTAATATGTTATGTACTAAAAGAAAAAATTGACCCACCTGCTTGCTCTCTCACTTTTCCATCTTTAAATTGAGGGGCTGTGGTTTCTCTAGCCCAATTGACACACGATGAGTCAATTTTAAGTTGATGCATGCAAGTGACCTTCAAACATTGATTGTTTATCTGAGATGAGAAGGTGGGATTTTCACTGGTGGTGTTGTGAGAAAGACTAATTAACATTCGCAAGATTATGATTTTAAATTGTTTCTGTGGCTATTCAAATAAGAAATAGATAAAATCAAGCAACTCTCTCAACTTTCTTCCGTTACTAATGACATTTAACGACATTTATTACTTACTTCAAAAAATGTCAAGCTAATATTTAAAGACACGTGTTAAGAAATTAAAAATATTAATTATTAAATGAAAAGTATAAGTATTTAATATTTTAAAATTTTAAAACACATTTAATACTTTTTTTAAGTGATTAAAATTATTTAATATAGGATAATAAATGTTATTTTTTAATCTGTGTTTTAAGAGCAAATGTTAACAAAATCTTATCCAATTTTTTATTTTTTTTAATAAAAATGAGGACACATAAAAAGAAACAATTAAATCTCTCGTGTTCGAAAATTGTTTACATTAAATGTTCCTTCTTTGTGGGGTTTTTATGTGCTATGTAGATGAAGACAAAGAAATAACATCAACCGACGTTAATTGTTTTCAAATTTTCTTTGACAAAACATGCATGATAAATTCTTGCAGTGGCTATACAACTTACAATAACTAGGTAGAAATATAAAATCAAACAACATTCTATTATTATTCAACAAGGTTAATTACATTTTTTTTCTCAACATACAAAGTTTTACAACACAATTGAAAACTTGCCAAAGTTACTTAGGTAACACTAAAATGATGCAAGTGAGTGGAGTTAAAAGCAAAGACTAGGAAGGGATGGAAAGGTTTTGATTTCTAGTTAGGTGCTTGGTAAAGAAAGTGAAGGTGATTATAAAATGTTTTTTTTTTTTTAATAAGTGTGGATTGATATCGTGTTTGTATCTTACCTTTTGTCCCCATTGCGTTTTAAAATGCTATTCTTGGTCACTGCATTTTTAGTATATATTTAAAAGAGAGTTTGTAAACTTAATTTTAGATGAATTTGATTTTGGTTAAAAGTAGATTTAAGTGAAGTGATTTATATTTAATAAAAAATTACGTTTAACTTAAAAGTAAAAAATAATTACTTTAAACTAAACAGGCTTTTGAAACCTAAATCACGTTTAAAAAATGATACAAATGTTAAAACAAACAAAACAAAAAATGAGAAAAAATTCATTTGAACTTCCAAAAGCCAGTTTGGGTAGGACAAATGCTCGCCCAAACACATCCTCAATAAAGCATACATTTAATGACATTCCCTTCTCCTCATTTACAAAATTTACTGTTCCAACGAATGTATGCATCCTATGCCATATATGGATATGAGGTTGCAGTGCCTATATATAAAAGACAAGTATCTTCCTTTTTTAGTTACAAAAAAAATCGTTGTAAATATTTTTAAAATGCTGTATGGCGTAACGAAACCAATAATAACATGGAGTCAGTTATTTGCCAATGCATGTTTGGTATTCAAATGTCATTCTTATCTACATTCATACATATATATATATATATATATATATATATATATAAATTGTAAAGGAAATTCTTTTTTTTTATCAAATTTTCAGTTTTTTAAAAAACTATTAATAATTAATTAATTTATAAAATAATCATATAAGCAAAAATTTAAAAAAAAAATACCAATTAAAAGGTACAACAGTGTATCTCAAAATGTTAATATGTTGAGATAAGAGATAAGAACACGTGCATTTGATCCAACTAAATTATTTTTTTTATGCAAATCATCTGAATTGAAAGTTAGAGTGTACAAAGAAACGAATATGTTTTTTTTTTTTGGGGTCACCATACAAGGTTGAATAAAAGTAAAAATTATATTTGGTCACATCATATCTATACATTTTAATGGTCCATATGTGAAACTTGATAGTTTAAACAACTGATATTTAAGTATAAATAACTAACAAATGTAATTTGAAACTAACAAAATAAATTTTAAAAAATTTAAATAACTTTTGAAATACATAAACAAATTTATCTTTTCAATACAATGATAGATACAAATACAAAGAATTATCAATTCTATTCAATAAGCAAATAAAGAAAAAATTTTAAATTTTTAAATAAATAGATGATTAAGTCAGGAAGAAAAAAAAAACAAATAGAGAGCACTATTTTAGCGAAAAAATAGTCTTAATAAACTTTTTTACATTTAATCTAATTATCAGTACTATTTAATATAATTAAAGAAAGAATCTAGTGATATTTTTTTTTTCTGATGTCACACGTTTTTCAAGAATAAAGTAAAGTCTTTAACAACTTTTTTGCATCTAATCTAATGGCCAACATCATTTGATATAATTTAGGGAGTTACAATCTTTTTTTGATTAACTAAGGAGTTACAATCTAATGGCTGAGATTTTTTTCCTATCAAAACTAAGTTATAAAGGATGGCAAGATTGTTATAGTAATATGATTATAATATCGTGCATTATAGTAAACAACTTCTAAAAATGCAATCTTATTTTTCTTTTTTTTTCTACAATGGGGGATTGTTGGGGAATTATCAAATGGGTTGGGTGTGTAAATGAAACAAACTCACCTCAGAACCTGCCTGTGCCGAGTACATCTTTCTTAATTTAACTCTTTAGAACAGTATATAAAGATAAAATAGAAAAATATTAGCGTGTGTTTGGTTCTGTATTTCCTCCGCCAAACTCCCGTTCAATGCACAGCAAACGTCATTTTGGATTAAAAAAACATGTTTAGTAGTTTTTTTATCAAAATTTGATTTGAGTTTGAACCCACGTTGGAGCGGAAGCGTTCTAGAGTTACTTTCGTATTGAATAATTTCACATTTGATATTTTAATCATCTCCCAAAGTAAAACTTTCCAATTTTTTCCTCGACTTTTACTTCTCCTGTGCCTGTGAGAGAGAGAAAGAGTGTGGGAGAATCCTTTTCTTTATTCATCTTTCCTTTTCAGCATTCTCTTCCCACCTTTTTCATTGCTTTATTTTTTTATTTTTTATTATTATATTAGATTTTATTTGTTCTTGACATGTCATTTAATATTTTTTAAAATATTACACATTTACACTATATTTTTTAAAATTACAATACAATAATATTCTTATTTTATTTTAAATTTAATAATAACATAAAAAATAAAGAAATAATTGTGTATTTGTGTTATTAACAATTAGTTATTTATTAAAATATAATTAAAAATAACGAAATAAAATAAAAAATAAAAATATATAGAAAAAATTATATAACTTATACCCTTTTTAGTAATTATACATATAAAAGTAATTTTTATCTACATTATTTAAATAATATTCATTTTGACATAATCACCTTTTAGATAATAATTTTTAAATATAAATTATTTTACGCAAACCCACTCCAGACTAAACTTTTCATTTATAAAATCAAATTCATCTAAATTCTTATTTGTAAAATATAATCCAAACACACCGTTACATAATTAGCATGCATATAATCAAGCAACCAAGCATGTCTTTCTTGACTTTATAAAGACTAATTGCCTTCAATTATTTTGTGGAAAAAATACATTGTCTGTTTTAATTTATATGTTTTATTTTCTATTTTGATTTGTCTCAAAATCGATTCTCATTTTGAAAATAAACAATGTTAATTACTTTTTTCACGATCTCCTTTACCTTTTTTTCTCTTAAATTTAAAACGATAATAGATAATTTATAAAATATAATACTTAATTTGACTTATTAAATTTTTAAAATTGAAGTTTATAAAAAGATGTATTGTATTTTATAATAAAATAATATTTTTTTTAAATTTGTAAAATGTTAATTGAAACATACATATACTATATATATATTAAAGTTTGCTCCTACATTAAGAGGGCCTTCCAAGTAATTGTTTCAAGTGATTCCTTGACTCGTGATCGACTAACCATTCGAACATCTGTTTATTAATAGATACATTATATTAATTATACAAATTCACATGCACAAAAACTTAGATATGATATTATGAGTCTCTATCCATTATTAGATATATGTATTTACACATTCCCATAGTTGAACTTGCATTTGATTTTTTTAATTTTTTACGCTACACAATCATAATAAAAAAGTTCATACTTCTAGTTTAAGCTGCGTATTTTCATAGACAAAACATGGTGGCCATACAACTGATCGTGTAACTAACTAAAAGTGAAATAATATATATATATATATATATATAATTATTATTTTTTAGATGGTTCATTAGGTTTGTTGAACATAAAAAGCAGCACACCACAAATGAAAGTTATTGCATGCTTGCATCAAGACCAAGAGAGATTTTCTTCTAAATATTTCATATTTCCTCGTAGAAGAATCTATTGAAAAGCTGCATATGTGCTATCTGCAAACAGATAGCTATGACGATGGAGCCAATCTCATTGGGACATAGAAAGATGAATACCCTTCCATCTGTATTCAAAACTCCTGGACCATAATACACAGGCTTTCCCCATCCAAAATCTGCTTCATACACTGGCATGCTCATCCAGCTCACAATATTAAGGTTAGGATTCCCAAAAAATGGAACATACCTACGCTCTCCTTCGATAAATTCAGAAGCCCTTATCCAATCTAGTTGCTCCTGAACCCTAAGAAAATCACGCTGTGACATTAGGTACTCATTTGTAAGCTTGTCAACTGCTTCCCTTATCTGTTGAGCAGCATAGCTCAATGGCTTTGATATGATTTCCCCAGTGCGGCATGTTGGTGTCACTGTTGGAGCCAAAGCATTCCCAAAATAATTTCGAGGGAGAGGCGGATTTAGTCTGTTGCGAATATCGGCAAGAACCCGAACTACAGTTGGTTGATGGTCATCAAGTTGACGAGCCTTGGATACAGATCTCCATATATGAGCAGCGATAGCTTCATATCTGCTATAAGGTCGTGACCCTTGTTTCCGGGAGTGATCATTGGCCGCCTTCTTCAGTTTCTCCACCTCCTCTGATGTGAGTTTCAATACTGCAATGGTCGTCTCCTTCTTTTGTTCTGTCATGCTTCCAGAGCTACCTACTAAGAATGGGAAAGGCTTGAACTCGGGGTGATCGAAGCGTGGTGGCAATAGTGGGTTTGGGGATTTGAGTACTGTTCGATCTAGAAATGGCGACATTTCATCAGGGTCCAATGTATCTCCTCGAGACAGCTTTGCCCACGTGTTGATGAAGCAAATAGCAGCGAACCCATCAACCAAAGGATGGGAAATGGCAATTCCAATGGCAAGCCCTTCATCGCTGCCATGAAATCTTGTCAATTGCACCAGCAACAAGGGAAGCTCCTCTATTTGTTGAGTATAATCTACTGTGGGAATAAGCTCCTTGATGGGCTCCTTGGGTGAAAAGTCTCCATATTCAGCCAAGGTTTTTTGTGGATTCAGCTTCGAGCAACTTCACTCCCTTTGCATTACAATTTAACTCTAGTCGCCCACCTCCTATCCAACTCAACCGACCAGCTAGTGGATAGTAGTGCACCAAAAGCTTGCTAAGAGAGTTCCTCATTCTCTCAATGGCACCATTGTTTTTGTTTGCCTTGTAAATGTAAATGGTGGAAGCATGAGTCCAAGGGATGACTTGGTCAATATCGGACAACCACAAACGACCGTTGGGAGTAGATTCATTTGGAATGACAGTATAAGAAGCTGTGATGGTTGTCATTTTTGTTGTTAATAGGTGTCGTAACGTTCCTCGACGACACGACGCAGAGTGCCGAAAAACTCCTTTGGAAAAACAAAACTAAAAGTGTGAAGCTTTTATGAGAATGTGATGATATGCTATGGATACAAATCGTATCATCGTACACCAAAGAGAAAGACGCATTAAATAATTTAAGTTTGAGGCTTGATTATGATAGGAAAGATTTTAGCATCGTACACCATTTGTTCTTGAAATGATTATTTATTTAATCTATTATTATCTATTACATGAATTAAATTGATTCTTTAATAATTAAAAGTTATTATTGTTTTATTTAAATGTCTCATTTTGTCAAGCATATTATCAAAAATGGTAAATAACTAAGACAGAAAATGAGTGATAATTATTATTTTACAGAACAAATTTTGATCCTTTAACACATGACATGAAAGTATTGAATTAAAAATTACTATTTTCAGGAAACATTTTTTAACAAAGGAGGTGATTTTTCTAAAGGTAAATTTCACAAAAATAAATTTTGAATGGTCAAATAAATTTTATATTATTATATCACAAAGTCAAAGCTATGTGAATTTGTTAACATTTTTTTTATTTTTATGAAAATATTTATTTATTTAATTATAGATATGAGACCTCGCCTGCACTTGTATAAATATCTAATATTAATGCCTCAAGAATATTAAAAAAAATTTATTTGATCTTCGTTCTGATCGTCTCCCAATTTCTCCTAGTTTTTCCGTCGGCAGTAGGTTTTAAGGTTTTTGTTTAATTTGTGTGGGATAAAATGAATAATGTGAGAAAATATGCATGCATTCGTAACGTGAAAAATTAAATAAAATGAACAAGGGCTAATTAATACGTGAAAAAAGATTTTTATTGGAGGCCATCTATAACCGCTACCAATACTCTTGGCCAAATTAGAAATGATATCCCGCACCATTGGAAGGTCAAACTATCATTATCATTATATATAATTTTGATTATTCTATCGTTAGAATCTTAATTCATGATTAATGATAAAAATATGCAAAAAAAATCACAAATTAAATATAATAAAAATTAAATGATAAAAAATAATACAAATAACTCAATAACTAACCTGCACAAATTAAATGTCTAAACTAATTATATCAGTTCAAATAAATGATTTCAATGGTTATCATTTTATTTATTTATTTATTTTTAGATAGAAACAAAAGCACATCTATAAAAGCCTAAACAAGCACACATGAACAGTAAAACAAAATACTCACGTAGAAAGAAGGTTCGGTCCAAGGAAAAAAATAAAGTAAAATTTATTTTTAAGTTTTTGAAAGATACATCATTTATGTATTTTTTTTTTTAAGATTAATTTTATCTATTTAATCTCTCAAGTTTTAAATCACTTATAAATTACATCCTTTTGTTCTTTTTAAATTTATTAATTTAGTTCTTTCAAAAATTAAATTATTGTAAATTTTAAGTTTGAGAAATTAAATCAATAATATTAATCTTTAAGGGACCAAATTAATAAATGATATATGTATTAGAGACTAAAAATAAATTTTATTAAAAAAATAACAACACAAAATATATAAAACTAAATGCAATTAGAAAGTGGAAAAAAGATTACACCAGCTCTAACCAAGATATTAGCACCAAAAGTAACATATAGTAATTTAAAAAAATCCTTAAAGAATGAAATGAAGCAGTATGTAGATGGTAATTTAAGACAAGGCACCTTGATGTATAATTATAGAGTAAATTATTCTAACTTTTTTTTTATTTATCTGCTTTTCATAAAAAAAAATTTTATTTTTAAAACTTACATAAATTTTCTTTTTCAAAAAATTTATATATAGTATATTTTTAACATATAAAAAAAGTTTGTGTAAATTTTTTAAAATACAAAAAAGAATATGTGTAAATTTTAAAAATAAAAATTTTTTTATAAAAAAGATAAATAAATAAAAAATAAATTAGAGCAATTTACTCGTTATTATATTATGAAAAACTTTGGATTCAAAGGCTTGAGGTCGGAATGAGCTTATAAGCTGTTGGGCTTGAAAATAGCTATAGGTGTGGAGCTAAGCATAACATTTAAATTTAAAAAAAAAAAAGAAAAAAGAAAAGCCAAAGGGGAAGCTTTGATGAAAAGCCAAACGGGTTATTTGAAAGACAAAAGAAACTCTGGGGCTAAGAGAAATTTGTCCCTTCTTCTCCTCTGTTACCCGAGGCAACAGAAGCAGAATTTTCTTTCAGTTCCAAGCATATGTTTGGAATGAAAATAAATACAAAATAAAATTTTTATAGATAAATTTTGCATATAAATTTATAATTTATTTATAAATTTTTCACTTCCACTTTTACTTGTATCAAGCATACAAGTCTCAACCTTCGGCTTACAATTAAAAAAGTATTCCAAAATCTCAGGATATTAATTATATTTTTTTTTTAATCAAAATGATACCTTATTACCTAGAGAAAGAGATGAGCAACAATGACGGGAGCAATGGAAAATTTTAACTCAGAACCAAGAGAATAGATAGTGTACCTGAGTTTAATGATGAGTGAAAGAAAGGGAGAAGGATTTCTTAGGAGTAAGGGAATCGGTTTCTCTTCTTTTTTTTCTTCAAAATTTCTCCCTGCTTATTCAAAATAGACTATGGTGCTCTCTGGATTTCTCCCTCTCTACGTATATTTCTTCATCTGACGGTTTTTCCCCTTCGCCCAGTGAACTCCTTCTCCGATACACTCTTTTTATTCTCAAGAACGAACCCTCCCTTGTGACCTCTGCTGTGGGCTATTGTATAGTAACAATATTTTTTACACATAATTTTTTATCGTATTATTTTTATATTATTTTTTAAAAAAAAATAAAATAAAATAAATATATATTTAATACACTATTTTTTTATTTTTTAAATAAAAAAATAAGGAATGATATAAAAATATTAATATATAAAAAATATTTTCTATTATATAGTCAAAGCACAATGCTATCTCAATGTTAGTGGCCAGTTTCCTTTTCTTGATTGGAGGTAGTATGGCAAATTTAACGGGCAATGATGATTCATTAGTGCCAAAAGGACCAACACTTATCATGCTGCCGTTCACCAAATCTTTCTGGATCTTTGTTTTTGTCCTTTAGGCTTTGTTGTATCAGCAGTAGCACGTTTGGCTCCTCTTTTTTTTTGTAGTATATTTTTAATTTAATAATTTAAAGATTGTGGTGATATTTTTTAATTTTTTTAAAAATATTGATATTAATTTAATTTTTAAATTATAAAATTTGACATTAAAAATTATTTTTTTATATATTAATAAAGGCTAAATTGATATAATTTTTATGATTAAGGAATTAAATTGATGTTAATTTTATATAATTAAAAAATTAAATTAATGATATTTTTTTGTGATTGAGAGATTAAATTGATGTTAATTTTTTTAAAAGACTAAAATGATATTATCTTTCATAATTTAAGGATTAAATTGATATCAATATTATTTAAAAAACTAATGTGATGTGAATATAATTTTAAAACTAAATTGAGAGTTTAGTTTCTTTTTAAACTCAAACAATTTCTTGACAAATACAGTGTTGACAATAAACTCAATGTCCTTTTTGTTTCAAGGTTTTCATTTACGTTGTACGGTATATATAGTGAAAAACTTATGCTATTGATGACAATTTTTATTCATTATTGTACCAAACTAATAGAACATGTAAGGCATTCCGTTTCCACTTAGTGAGTTTTATCCAGGTTCTGAAAATCGGATCGAACTGGTTGGTCGTACCAGTTGCACTGAAAACTGGTCATTTAGTCGGTTTGATCAGGCTCGCAGAATCGAAATGCTTTAAAATCAGTAATGAACTGGTGAACCGAAACTAAATCGGCCAAACCGTGTGAACCGGTCACAGTTTGACTGGTTCCCGATTCAAACTCAAATTTTTGAAACAAAAGGTAGGCGCTGAGGTTCGAACGCGGATCGCAACGAAAGCCTTTCACGATGCAAACCACCAAACCAACATGTTCTGTTACATGTTCTGTTACTTATATAGTTCCTTTTCTTTTTTATATCCTATGAGAAAATAGTCAAAATACTTAACATCCTTTATCAACCAAAACTCTATTTTTCTTAACCTTTAGTATCAGCAGAAAGTACATGACTTCTCAGTATGACCCTTCGTGAGTAATATATTTATAAAATACATAAAATGTGCAAGAGAGAGTGTGTGTGTGTGTGTCTATATATATATATATATATATATATATATATATATATATATAGTATATATATTAAAATTTTAAATATATATAAATATAAATATATATTTAATTATATTACTAGTTCCACAATAGTAAAATTATTGAATCATGAATCAGCTCATTCACTAGTTCAATGACCAGTTCGGTTTTTAAAATTTTATTGATGATATACAAATTGAGATTTAATTGATTTGCTTACTTTATAAGTCTTTTGATAGAATATTATTAAACTTGTATTATTTACTTGTTTAAGATTGTTATTGTTAATATGATTGACTACAATGGTATATTAATATTATGTTAGTATAAGACTATAAATTGTAAACTATATGAATTATGTTTATTTTAATTAATTTATATCATATATTGTTATGTAAATTAATATTGTATTACTTATATGAATGTAATATTTTTTATTTTTATGACATTATTTTTTTTATATTTTAAATAATTTTATTATTGATTTATATTATATTTTTATAATTTTTATATATTTTATTAATATATAAATAATTATATATATATAAATATAAATATATATTTAATTATATTTTAATTCAATTATAATTAAATTATTAAATTTTAAATTAATATCTCAATTAATTCAGTAATCAATTCAATTTTTATAACCTTAATTTTTATAGATAGTGAAGACACAAGGGTAGTTATGTGAAATTATATTGTGTAGTACATCATTTTTCTGTCTTTTCCAACAGACACGGAGCTCTTTTCCAACATGACTGTCACAGGCGATGTTGGGGGATTAAAGTGTGTGGTTGAGAGGTGGCTCTACATAATTAAAACAACACTCCCATCAGTGGATGGATGACAGTCTTCTGATCCAAAATAATGCACAGTATTAGGTTGGGCAAGCTTCTTGGACCACCAATTTTCCAGGCAACATTAATTAATACTTCGAGGAACATGTGGCTGCAGGAGTTAATAGTGACAACTTTTTTATGGTGATCAAATGACATGCATTTCAATAGAAAAAGGTTATGGTTCAAGCATTGTGGACTAGAATTGCAACAGCATGTTATCCACTCCACTACTGGGTTGCAGAGGTGGATCACTTTTCGGCATAGCAAACCCACACTTTGCATCACACCAACTTGTGTTCCACCACCCTGATGCCCTCCACATGAGTGACAAGCTAACGTTACCAAGCTTGGTGGGTATATATATGGGCACTCCAAGTGAGAATACACCTTATTATGAAAGTTGACACAAATAACGCTTAATCATTAAATCTAATATAAATGATTAAGATTATATCTTATTTAAATATTATATGATCACTTTTAAAAGTCACGTACTTGTATATTCTAATCTACTGATTAGTTGCTAGATAGTAGGGCACTAAAAGTTTGCCAAGACAGTCTCTTATTCTCTCTATGGCACTATTGTTGTGGTTTGCCTTGTAAATGTAAACTGTGGGAACATGAGTCCAAGGGATGACTTGGTCACTACCAGACAACCATAAATGACTGTTGGGAGTAGACGCATTTGGAATGACACTATAAGCAGCTGTGATGGTGGTCTTTTTTTTTTGCTAATAGGCTTGATATTATTTTCTGCTTCACAGCTTTCCTGTATGTCGTGCAGTATATATAGTGGAAAATTTATGCTATGAAATGACAATTCTTATTCATTGTTGTGTATACCAAACTAACAGAATAATACAAGGTAGACATCTTGGTTTCCGGTGAGTGAGTTTTATATTTCATGGGAAGTGAAGTCATATGGGTAAGGGTAGTTAAGTGTAATTATATTGTATTTTGTGCTTTATTATGTAGACATCTTGAATCAATACTACAAAACAAACACATAACTCTTTCTTTAACATGATTGTAACGGGCAATGCAGTGAAATTAAAGTGTATGGTTGAGAGGTAGGTCTACATGATTGTAACAACCCCCCGCTCCCATTGATCAATGGAAAGGTGACAATATGCCCATCCAAAATAGCTCACAGCCTAGCAAGCTCCATTGGACCAACCAATTTTCTAACAAGAGCAATACCTTGAGCAACAAGCGATTAATTGCAGTAGCTAACAGTAACTAAATAAATTCTTTTGACAAAACATGCATGATAAATTCTTGCAATGGCCATACGACTTACAATAACTTAATAGAAATATAAAATCAAGCAACATCCATCTTTTATTATTCAACAAGGTTAATTATTTTTTTTTTTTGTACATAGAAAGTTTTACATCACAACTGAAAACTTGCCTGCGACATGCTCAAGAGAGTTATCATGGACTCCAGTTATCAAAAGTGGTTCATGGGGTATGAAGTTTTGAGTATGGCCTAGTTGGCTGAAGGAGCCAAATACGGGCTTTTAACATATCATCAAGGAAAAACAAGAGAGAAAGACATCAAAGACATTGGACATGTAGATCTACACTTATATGACCGATTTCTAAAGTGTATGGTGTGAAAACTCTAAAATGGTTAAGTTACTTGGGTAATCGTCTGGACATATTTTAACTTCTGGTATACCAATTCGTGGTATTTCCAGTATAAAAATGTCTTCGGTAAATATTGACGAGAAGTGACGAACTGCGTATCCATACCATACATTGCGTACCAGAAAGTACTATGAATCTGGTAACTATTGGTTTTATTATGCAGTCTATGGTTGAAAGACAATATATCTGAAACACCAGCAATAACAAATGTAAAACCAGAAACACAACTTGGACTTAACTTTGCTGCTGACAAACCGCAATGAAAAGAAACTTACAGAGTCGAAAATACATAATCTATTGCGCCTATGGGCAGACAAATCAAGAACAGAAGAACTTCATGTGCTGATTTACTGCTAATTGTGCTTTGAGAGCAAGTGCTTTTCACTTCCAGGGAGCAGAGGAACATATGTAAACATGTCAACATTTGAATACATTATCAAATGCAAAAGTACGAGGGCATGAAACGAATTGCATGCAATCATTTTTGTTGAACTGTTGTTCATGGTTCTATTCCATAAATTAATTGAATTGTCCTTTGCTTCTTCCAGAAAATAGAGGCATATGAATCTATTTTGTTAATCCAGTTCAACAAAACCTTCTTGAATCCATGACTTGTCTTTGGGTTACAAGTCCCACATTGGCCAGGCAGAACTTAGTGTTTGTAAGGCTCTGACAAGGTCGTCAGAGCGCCGAGCTTGTCAACGCAAGCTTGTAACCCGAGGGAGGGCACCAAGGCTGGGGCTGGTGGCTGCAATTTGCTGGCTTGCCCGCTCCAAGTTGAGAGTCTGAGCCATGGTTCCTGAGCGAAAGCGCAGGGCTCGTGGTTTCTAGGCTGGAGGGCACCGCGTGAGGCTGGTTTCACAGAGCAGCGACCACCTCCGGCTCCCAACAGTGGAGGGATCACAGGCTGCTACACTTCCAGCCCACAGTGCCTGGTGAGGCTGGCTGCTTGAACCATCACCTTTTCTCAATTTTTTTTTTTTTTCCTAATCACCAGAGAGAAGATCTTAAAGCTGTGTTACTCACCGTTTGTTAGCTGCTGAAACGACATGTTCCTGGCCAAGTATTTACTGTCACAAGCAGAATTAATTGCAATTTGCTGAGCCTTCTTTCCTCCAAAGAAGTTAAACCAGAAACCTTTTGGAAGCATGGTGGAAAAGATCAAAGATGAGCACCTTTCAGTTGTTTTAAAATTAGATGTTAAACAAAGGGATTAGCAAGTCGGAAAGAAAAACTCGTTACTTGTTAGCAACAGGGATTCTCTGCTGAGTGAAGTCAATGGGGTTACCACAGTGCTCTTGTTACACAATTAATGGACCAATGACATGTTTCAAATTAGGTCACACAGCATATACAATGAAAGTAACATTAAGTCGACATTAAAAAGAAAGAAAAAGAAAATGAATTCTATCATTCTGCAGATAAGTACATTTGGCAAAATAATGAGTTCAGTAAAGAGTAAACACCCCAAAAAATAGTGTGGTACAAAGGCACTTTCAAACTAAGCTACCAGATATTCTCTGTGATTTTATAGACTTTTTAATGTAATAAAACCAAACTTCATTGATACAACGCATATCTTAGGCAAATTCATATATAAATAGATCAAGAAAGGTTAAAGAGTGTAGTCCCACATTGACTAAATATTTGATTGCTACGTGTATATAACTCCATGATAGGCAACGGAGCTTGCCGGGCGTGGGCAACGCATGCCTTTAACCCAAGTGGGGGTGATAGGGTAGCGGAAGATATTTTAGATTGGCTTCATTGGGCTGTGGCCGGTGGCAGTGGGCGTGGCCTCGAAGAGAGTGCGCCGGGCAAATGGGGAATAGCGTGTTGCGCCCCCGGATTCTCGGCGCGTGTGACTTGGCTTGGGGTCAAGGTAATGTTGCCTTAGCAGAGCAGCGCTCTCATTAAGTAAAGGCATTTGCAATTGCTCCGCGTCCATGGAACCCTCTGAGCCCAATCTCTGATATCAACCGCCACTTTTGCGTTCAGATTTTGGTATCTTCTCACAGAAAACTCGGAAATTTTTTTACTTTCCAAGGAGGTTAATGATTCTATATGTGGTTAACGACCACAACCGTGGACCATCACTTTTTCGCTGACGGTTTTGTTATTGCCAGAGTTCCAAGCCCCATTCCTCATCATCAATTTAAAATATTTGCAGTTGAAAATATTTTGACCACTTCAATTGCAGTCCAACCACAATCGAGAAAGAAGCAGCCAAAAGAAACAGAGAAACTTCGGAGTATGATAAATAATGCAGCAATGTCATCAAGTACTAATTATAAAGCCATGGTAGTTATGAAAATTAAGATCCATTAATCTGAAGTCTGATCATATGCTGCACGTCAAATGGTGATATGTGTGTTTTCTCAATTGAGAAATTGATAAATACTTTATCATTGCAATTGAAAACACACACACACACACACACACATATAATAAGAGGTTAATATAATTTCATCATTTTGATCTATTAGTTTAATTGCATTTTTCTTCAAATTTACAAGTGGCCTCTTATGTAATCAAACAAAATCCAGTAATCTCCAGATTTAATTTTTTTTGCACGTCTTTTAAAGTTAGGTTTCAATTTTGACAATTTTTGAAGAATATTAATTACTTAAAGTGGTTTTTATATGAAAAAAAAAACACAAAAGGACCTTTTAATCATGCTAAAAAAGATTAGTTTATTTAGTGTCTCATATATTAACTTTTGGAAATATTTAAGGGATAATTTGAACTTTTTAACTTATTTTTCTATTTACTTTTCAAAACTATAAAACTTAACCTCTAATTTAAAAAGATAATATTGGTGATTTTGTTCACAATCGTAGCTTTTTTTTATAATTTTATGTCATATTAATCAATTTATCTTTTACACTCATTTTCTTTTAACTTCTAATTTTGTTTGTTTTTAGCCTGTTATATATTGTCAAATTAATTTAGTTCATTTTAAAGATGCACTTGCTTACTGCGTACCTTTCCATGATATCCTTGATCACACCATTTGGGATATACCTAAAGCACACAGATTCAACTATATTACTTTCACAAACTGTTTGTTTTCAATTCATAATTTTGAATGCCCTGGATGCAAAATCACTGCAACCCCATCAAGTCAAAAATCCATTGGTAGAGTCCTAGACAACTCCATCTTGAAAATGCATGGCATCAAGTTTTCATTCACAGGTATAATACTACTAGTCTATCCATTGAGTCCCACATCGCCAAAATATTGGCCACAAACATTGTTTATAAGCACTCTGACAAGATCCCTGGCCTTTTGTCCGGGTGGGGCTTGCTTGTAGCCCAGGGGGGACACCAGGGTGATCGTTCCGGTGGCCGCTGCTTGCTGGCTGCGCCAAGTTGAGAGTTTGAGTCATGGATTCTGAGCAAAGGCACAGGACTTGTGGAGCCTAGACCGAAAACGGCACAGCGCGAGCCTGGTTTCACAGGCAGCGACTTCCTCCTGGCTCCCAACAGTGGAGGGATAGCAGGCTGCTGCACACCTCTAGTCCACCATGCCTGGTGAGCCTAACTGCTTGAACCATCACCTTTTTGCTGCATCACTCAGCAAAACTATGCATCATCAGAGTTAATTCAGATGCATCCTCTTTAACCAATTACATTTCATTGGTACCCTCTGATTTATAGAGAAGAATGAGCCCTCAAATAAATTTGTTCTGCAGATAAAAAGCTGTCTCTGCTACAATTTTACTCCTTTCCAAATGATTCCTAGGTGAGATCAAACACAACCCCTTTTCTCTGTTATTCAATGAGGTGATTTCTACTGTAACATCAAACATGCATCTTATTTGTTATTCAGTACATGGGGTACTTAATAATCAACACAAAAGCTTCCACTCATAATGTACAATACTAGAAATTTAGAATGCATTATTACTCAATGACTTGCATCAAATAAATACTTCAGATAGATAGAATTCACATGATCAAGGGGACCAAGTCATCTTCCGTGATATCTCTCACTTATGCCTCTTAAATGCAAAATTTGATGCCTCCCTAACTCTTTCTGATGCAAAGCTGAAGATGTTGTGAACAACATTTTTCACCACTTCAACTGCCAGAGCGCAATAAGCGAAAATTGGCCAGTGTAATCAGGTATAGAATAAGCAAGGACAGGGCATTTGGTGACATGGAAAATGAAAGAGTTATGTAAGTTATCATCATGGAAACAAGGGCAATTGGCAGCAAGACTTGCACATAGGATTTGGTTCTGAATAGGAAAATGAGGAAGGCTGAGGAGAAGAATCCTGCAGTGTTGAAAGACATGAAGACATAGCAATTCACATCTGGACAATCATGTGACGAATTACTTCTGTGGAAGGTGCACTTGGAATTTCGTTTCATGTCTTCCTTCCAAATTGTTTGAGGAGGTGAAAGCCCAGCTTGGTAAGTGACAGTTGCTATTAAACTGGCCACAACTAGCACCATTTGTTCTACAGCCTCCCATATGCACTTAGAGTTGTTTTTTGTAGATGGCTGATCTTGTTTTGAGTCTGAATTGCCATTCTGAGTCACATCTTTGGTTGGGATATGAGTGTTGTCATCAAATTGGTCCCCTGAAACAACCTCTACGATGTCCTTGTCTATTTTACCTTGGAATCCTAATACCTCCAGGAACTGCCAAATAATTACTTAATAATACCTATATAATGGTAATTCCTTGCAAACAATCATTATGATAAAGACAAGTGGAAATAATACAACTGATTTTATAAACTCTCAGTTACAATCAAACAATGACACCTCTCTACCAGATCCCACTCCCAAAAGTAGTACAACTCTGCCCCCAAGATAAACAAAAGAAAATAGAAGAAATCAATACTATGTATAACTTAGTAGGTTTCACAAATCTGAAATGATGAAAATCAAGCACTCCATACTTGTAAAAGTATTGACCCAAAAAATTCTGACATTGTTGATTAGGAATCCAATATATACTTATCATTTAAATCAGTATATAATCTATATCTCAATGAGAACCAATTAGGGAAATGCTCTTTAAATTTCTGATTGTTAACCTTTTCATTTATAAAGCACTTGGTCAAGCAAAATATCTCTAGGCATGCGCTTCTGATGAATAGCTTGGCATCAAAAACTTTGCATGTCCCCTGACATAAGGCAACATTGAAGATGTTCTTGGAGGAGCATCAATACATAGCTAAGAAGAGTTACTGATATAATTAAGCTCACACAATTTTCTTTTTAGTTATCAGATGCTTATGTGACAATATGTATATTAACAAGGAAGATATAGACACCTCGTTGAGACGAAGCTGCAAAATTAGTTGGCCTTACTTGTTAGTTTGTTGTCTCTTTAGCAGGTGCATTGACCATTAGCTGAAGACTTAAAGTTGCACTAGTAGTTTTTCTGTTGGTTTAGATGACATGATCTCTCCAATTGAACTCTTGTTAACTTCCCCAACATTTAATAGGGTTCGTTCATTGTAATGGTTTGTAATCACAGAAAGCATATGAATTAATTAAATATAAATAAAACAGATTGTGCTGTCATCATCCCATATTTTCTCTAAATCAATCATAGATGTGCACAAGAAATTATCATTGCATACATTAAACTGTAAAATTACCTCGCCTAAATTAGATAGAGATATCTAGTAAATTATCATGGCATATGCTACACTGTTCCTAAAACTGGATCAAACTGAACAGTTCAACCGGTTCAACCATAAAACGAATACTCAACCGGTTATGGTTCAGCATCATAACCGAATTAATGATCAGACTAATTTGGACCAGTCAAAATCAGACAAAATCGCTTGAACTGGCCAGTCATTAATTTTTATTTTAAAAAAATTCAATATTTTTTACATTTTATTATTTTTTTAATGAATTTTATAGTGTTATATGTGAATTATTTTTATGGCATCATCCGGCTCGACCAAACGATTTAAACAGTTGAACCTGAACCGGAAGTTTTGCTGGTTCACTATCTAGTCCTGTTTTAACAACATTGATATGCTAGATAGTAAAATACTTGAATTTTCCTAATGGTTGTTTAAAGTGCCATAAAATAGAGACAATATGAAAGTAGGCTTAGCCAATGATATGGAAACTTACTTGGAGTTGTTTTGTAGCCATTCCCAGCTCTAAAATTGTTCGTCCATCTTTGTCCTTGGCACTTATAATCTCATTATCAGCATAATTCTCCACCAAAATTCTAACTGCTTCAAACTGGTTATTCTTCACGGCTAGGTGGAAGAGCAGTCTCACCTTGAGTACTTGCTTCTTTAGCCACAATGGGGCAGCAAGAAACCAACTCTTCAATGACATAAACCCTTCCTTTTATGGCTGCTTGATGGAGTGGAGTTAGCCCAAACTTGTCTTTGATAAGACAGAGGTCAGGACCAAGCTTCAGTAGCTCCCTCACCATCTTGGTGTTTCCTGTGGCTGCAGCTATGTGCAGAGGAGTGAAGCCATCTTTGTTCAGCTCCCTTGCAAAAGAGGGCTTGAGACTCACAATTTCTTTTGCAAAGTGAGTTCTCCCAGCAAGTATAGCAATATGCAAAGGAGATTCTGCAGTGGGTGATAAAGTAACTCTGTCCAATATCTGAAGATTGAAGATGAAGAAAAAGTTAAAGCATTGCTATTGTTATCATCCCTTCCAGATTATGAAACTCTAATGACAAAATACTATTTGTTGGGAAAGAGACACTCAAGGAATATGATGTGACAACATTAATTTTGGTTAATGAAGATTTGGGAAGAGTTAATCAGGTGGTGGCAATTATAATGGAGGAAGATCAAGTTTAAGGCCAACGAGTGATTACAATGATAAAGAGTGCTACTATTGTCATAAGATAGATCACATCCAGTTATATTGCAAGAAGATGATAACATATATGAAAGATTTTTAAGAGAGCAAAGAGAACAAAAAAGAGGTAGTTGCAATCGCTCAAAATTATTTTTACCAAGATAATGTCCTAATAGATAAGGAAGGTAACAATTATTTGAGCGATGATTAGTTTTTAAATTCGTCATGCTCCAATTATTTAGATAGATCGCTTTTTGAGACGTTTGATGTTTGTGATGGTGGAGCTGTGAAGCTTGCTAATGGTGGCGGATTGAATACTCTTAGAAAGGGTAGAGTAAAAATCAAATGAATTTTGTTATTCCTACATCTACTTTTTACACTAAATCCCCTGCACCTTTTTCATTAAGAAAAAAACATACTTCTCAAAGTTTACATATACTTTTCAATACTTACTCTCTCTCTTGTTTTTTTTCAATAATGAAAGTGTATCAACTTAGCGTAGAAAATAGGTATAAAAATAACAAAATTCAAATTAAATTGTATGATGGAGTCTTGAGGGTTAGTAGAAGTAGTGTGGTGATTAAGGGAGAGAAACGTAGTAATAATATGCATTGGTTGGTTGGAGGTTCGGTTAGAAGATTTAATGAAGATGGAGCTTTAAATTATGAGAAAAAAATGTGAGGTTTGTTACATCTAAGAATAAAATGACATTTCCTATTATGTTGAAGGCGTTGGTTCTTATTGTTACTTGCAAGCAAATTCATTTGTGGTATTATACAATTTAAGTCAAGTTGGAGATTCTTAAATTATTAAAAAAAAGAAAAAAAAAAGAAAAGAAATAAAGTGATGTGTGTGTAACATAGAGAGATAAACTTTTTCGTTTGCAAGATCGAGTTACGTCTTTATCTTGAGTTCAATTCTTGTTGATGATATTGCATTGGTAAGCAATTAATAAATATCACTATAAGTTCTTGTTAAGATTTTTGACATACTTTGTCATTGAAATGATGTAAACTCCCCTCCCATTAACTTTTGTTTAACCAGGAAAAAAAAAAAAAAGAGCCCCACTGGGGTCCTATTTTCCCTGTAGGGACGAGCTGCCTTATGGTTTGACTCTTTCCTTAAAGGGGGTTTGTTTACGTAGGATAGTCTTTTGCTTTTTTTATCACGTTCACTAAAAATTAAAATATTAGCCGTCAATTAATTAAGATAAATTATAAATAATAAATAATTTGCTTCAACTATGACCTTTTGACAAATAATCACGTATAATTTTAACAATAATAACACTTAACCTACCAAAAAACAAAACCCCAAAAAAAAAACTTAACCTACTTAAATTTCAAAAAGAAAAAAAAAAGAAAATAATCCCTTTCATTCAAATGCCATGATTTATTAATAATAAACCAAAAATATGATTATCCGAAATCAAAAAATTAAGAAACTTTTTTCCTACACAAGAATTTCTCAAATCATGGTACCATTGATATTTCTAACTGAAATGACATCTTCCAGTTTTAGCCTAAACTAAGTTGTTAAGGTGTATTCAGTGCCCTATCCCTGCTAATCTCTCTAACCACTAAGGATCTGTCATAACAATAGGCCTAAGATCTACTCTAATTCTCCATCAGAACTTACAAATGGCTTGCCGAAATAGGAGGACTGGAGAAGCCACAATTAAACCGACACCAGGTCGCCTAGCTTTCTTCATCATAATCTTCCTCTTCTTCATCAATCCTTCTACTTAAGCTGGCCAGTTGCATGGGATCAATGGCTATTTTTTCCACATCAGACAAGGACCAGCCAGAGTAGTCCTCATGTTTCACCTCGGTCATCGATTTTGCAGATGAACTAGCTGGGATAGAAGTTGGTATGGCTAGCGAATGCTCATTCTCATCTGGGTCCACATTTAAGTCAAAATTTCGTATGGACACTTCGGCCGTTTCACTAACCGGAAACACTTGCTTCACTTCTTCAGGTTCTGTCCCATTTTCCAGGCTTTCAATGGTTTGATCATGCTTGTCATTCTGTTCCAATACATAAGAATCATCTTCAAACTTGCCATGTTTATTCATCTCTTGATCTACTGTTCTACTTCCTCTGCCTCTTCCTCGGCCACGAGGCCTACCTCTGCCCCTACCCCTTCCTCTGCCTCTGGTATGTCCAGGTTCTGGCTGTGCACATTATAAAAACACACCCAATATTCAGAACAGATTTAACATGAAGCAGTTGCCAGGTGCTTTATAGTGTAACAACCCTCAGCTAGAAATTCCACATTAGCTGCTAGTGCTCTTTTTTAGTTTGTTCAATTACGACAGTTTTCACAAAAACAAATTTTCAGAAAACCAATTAGTTTCAAATATTTGTATAGTGAGGTTAAGTACACATGGGATAGCTTACAGGCTATAAAAAAACAAGAAGGGCACTAATTCAATTCACAAGCCACTAGTGAACTTCCCTAATGACTGAAGTAAATTTCTTTGTTGTCGCCAACTTAAATCGATGTGCAAAGTGGTGCACAGTGTGAACATAGAATCACTTGGAAACAGGTTTGATAATGAAATTAACAAAAAAAAAAAAAAAAGTAACTTCCTAGTTGGAGTAATTGAAAACAACTTTCCTTGTCACTGTCATTGTCATCGTCTTCAGCAACTTTCCTAATATAAAATAATCAAAAATCAGCATACAGAAGTTTTTCTTTCCAAGTGACAAGAGTACATTAACCAAAGCACAAACCTCCTCTTAGTGACAGTACGATCATCACCAGTAGCAACAGAACCACCTAAATCAGGAACTTTGCTCACAATATCTTTCAGAAAATCAAAGCCATTAAAAGTCTGTACGCACTGCTTTCTGCAAAGGCAAAGATACAAGTAACTCAACCTGTTAGATACCAGAAACAGGGGGGAAACACTTGCATAAATTGAACCTGTTCCGAAAGCAATACCATTCCAACCATTTCCTTTTCACATATGTCCTTTCACATGTCTAAGCACGTGCGTGATTATGAGAAATGGAAAGAGGGAGGAAAAGGGAAGATTAATTTAAACATCTTTGAATATTGAATCCAAAGAAGAATCCTAATGGCATAAAATGACTAAACTTATTATCATTACAATTGGAGCTCTCCAATAATCCTATTTGTATAAGTACCATATTTAACCACACAAAAACGGAAACATGCGGACTAATAACTACCTTGAACAGCCTAATATAGACAAAAAATTCAGCCCAAATTAAACAATAGAAATTTCACTTACAAATGAAAAGAATTCATGGTCTTTGCGCCCCTCTTCATAGTTATCTCATATGTCCGATCACATAAATCTTGCAGAAATAGCTCTAATGCTTTAGCTGCCAATAGACAAAAGCATATTACCATAAACAAGAGAGAACTCACTACATATTCCCTAAACTACAGAGAAAAACACTTCATGTTTGACAAGACTACTTACAAACTAGAAGAGGCACAGCCATAGCAATCTTCCCTACATTCTCATCAGCTTGCATAATTTTCTTAATACTAACCTGTCAATGATCAATTCAATCAGATCATACAATCAATATTATTTTTTCCCCGTGCTCGCTCCCCGTCTCCCACAAAAAATTGAAACAAAAATGTAATTGATGCTCTATCCTCCAGTTATAAGCATGGGAATGCTTGAAAGCAGTTGCTTTAACATAGGATGATAGGAATAAACAATGCGATCTCAGAAGGTGGAAATGGAGTCCTGGAATAATAACATCCAGCATTGAAAGCAATTCTGCACATCAGCACATGCTTGCATCCTAAGGAAAACAACTTTTTCCAAACTAACTAGACATAGAAAGGCAAACAAAATTATATTAAGGAGATCTCCAGAATAGCCACAGTTACCAAACACAATTTCTCAGCATTTTTTCCTTTTTCGGTAAATCTTGCACTTGCTGGACTAAACCATGACTAAACCCATTTAGCATAAAAACATGGTTGTAAACCACCAATCGACCAAAACATCATAGTTCTTAAATTTCAATACACTGGTTCACTAAAAACAACATATATATATATATAATATATATATATATATATATATATATATATAATGGTCATAACGCTCATATCATATCAGGATATCAGGTTGGGGTATGGATAGTCAAATCGCATGTTGGGCCTTGGCTGTTTCACTATCTAATGTGGATCATAGTACACTTGGATAGCTTACTTGGGTTGCTTTCTAAATTGTTTATCTCTGTCTTCAACATAAACACCAGACTTTCATAATTCATAGTCTGAACAGTAACTGATGAAAAACAATCAGAGATAGTAAAGATAGCAAAATAAATTAATATAATTTGTAACTAAATAAATTTAAATGACATCATAGAACAGGGGACGCTGGATATAAAAAAAGGATTCGCAAGAAAAATTGCATTGCAAAATAAGGTGCTCTTAGTTGTTATTACAATTCTATAAGTTTTTCAAGTTTCCATCAATGCATTCACTTTTTTAATTATATTCCAATAGTATTTGAGGTCAGCAGTTCACCAATTATGGTGACTTGATTTCTAATACTGAGATTCCAGATGTGAAATTACCACAATCTCCGAAAAGCAACCCAGATTAGGGTTCCAAGGGATGCTGCGTTTCCGGCAACTACAAACTAAATGAGTATGCAGTAAAATAAAGAAACAAATCAAGATAATGGTATAACAGAAAAGGAAATAAATTTAAAAAAAAAAACTTGGAAACAAAAAATTACAAAAATAAATCATTTACCAATTCAAACCGGTATTTTTATCTATTTGACTGGTCCTTGACTTCATATAACAAATTTTATTACAGAAACTCGAGTTATATGACCAGCTCCACAATTACATAACTACCAGAATCCAAGTGATGAAAAGGTAAATGAAGTCTCTTGGGTAGAATAAAAAATGTTTTAAACCATAAACACCAGCTTGGCAAATGCAATGAAACAACAGTGGCATGGTTGCTGCTATTATTAGAATATACTACATACTTTCGGCAAGGTTCGGTGTCTTTTTTTATATACAGTATACACTATATAGATATAGTTGTAGAAGGCAGGACCTTTCCAACAGTGTTTGAAAAGTTACCTCCCTGCATTAGGTTTAGGGCTCCCCATTCCTATTTCCCTTCGAAGAATATCAAAAATTTTATTTCATCCAAAATAACATCTATGGACATAGTTCTTCAAACAATACTTTTCCGGCAATCAGCACTATATTAACTTTGGGCAACACAGTAAGAGGGTTAGCCAACTACTAACCCTTGCTAATGGATGCCCATGAAGGAGAAAGGAACCAAGAGCATTATCACATCTAAATTTACCCGAATCCAGTTATCACCGTATGTCACATACACTTCCACTACCTCAATAGAACAGCATAATCACTGACTTCATTAACCCAGTCAATCATTCATGGCCAAAAATCATCATATCACACAATTCTAGTGCCCAGTGTCAATAGAAAGCAAGTTCACATATTAAAACATAAAGGACACAAATTTCCAGAACCAAGACAAACACATCTATCATGTGAGCTAGACATATGAATTACACATAGAAAATAAGCAACCCCAAAAGCCTAATGCTATAAATAATAGAAGGAACAATCTTCTAACCAAAAAAAGATGGAAAAAAAAAAAATCAAACAAGGGAAAGATAGGACTTACAGCAGGGAAACGAGTATCGAGTTTCTTCCCCATGTTGTCAAACTCTCAACACTCAACCCCAAGAAACCGAAGAGACAGGGAAAAAAAGAAACAAGAAAAAGAGAAAAACCCTAAGAAAATGGAGAACGACCCAAACCCTGCTCTACTTTTATATACCTAAAAAAAATCACCCACAAAGAAGAAGATAAAAAACGACCAAGCATTAAAGAAGACGAAGAAGCAAAGTGGCATAGTTTTTTAATTTTCTCCCTCAAATCGCTTTAGGTCTCGGTTCCCCTCCCCGAACCGTTATATTTAACCGGTAAGGAAAAAGGTTTAACTTTTTTTTTTTCGTATATTATATTTTTTGGAATATAAATATTATGATAATATGAAAAAAATAGAATATATATATATATATATATATATATATATATATATATATATATATATATATATTAAGTATATAAATAAAATTATTAAAAAAATATTAAAATAAATTTTTAATATAATCAAATAAATTTAGGGTATATAATAAGTATTAAATTAAAAATATTATACTATCACAAAATTATAAAAATTAATTTTTCTATAAAAAAGAGAGAAATTGTTTTTTCATTACAAACATTTAAATTGATTTTATTTGTCCATAACTCAATAAAATATCATATTAAACAATTAAAAAAATATAAAATAATACCATATTTTAAGAATTTTCATGCGTCTTAAAATAATACCATATCTGCTACAAGGTTTTAAAAAAATATTTTCAGATATTATTGATTCCAATCAATTCCATATTCCCATGTCTGCTTAGAGGTTCGAATTCGAAAAACTCATGTAATCAAAATCTATATTTTAATATACCAAAAAAAAATGTATATTTTTATGTATAAATAAGTATATAATAAAATTAATTTAAATATAATAAATATTAATAAATATTAACTAAAATTTAATAAAATTATTATTATTAAATATTTTAAATATTTTTTTATGATTGAGAGATAAGTACATTAAATATTAAATTTTATTTAAATAAAAATAGTATCCTTACATCATACACTCGAGAATCGAGATCCAACCAATGAGGCCTGGTATATTGGGTTGGCGATTTGACTGCGATTTAGCAATCTATATCAAAGCTTTTACGTGAGAGTGAGCTATGTTTGATAGCTCTCTGTTTTTGGCGAGAGTTTTGTCATATTGATCCTTCTGCACAATTTCTCCACCGTTTGATCCTTCCAATTTCTGATCTCTCTTATATGATAACTGAGTCATCCAAAGTGAAAGTGGGAGCTTTCGTTTAGAGAGAAATTATTGTACACTAGAAATTATTATAAAATCTTGGAACATCACGTAAGGTCTTGTACTTCATTTATTTACATTTTAATATTTAATAATTAAAAAACATATTTCTCAATGCTTAGTGAGTATATTTTTTTTTAAAAAAAATATATTTTTTAATCATTAAATATTAAAATATAATTAAAAATATAATATAATTTTAATGATTCTTTATGAGCATATAATAATTTCACTAAGGGTGGAATGAAAATGGGTCCTATAGTGAGAGCATATATTCTTGGTGGTTTTGACTACAGTCTCATATCTTCATCTGATGCAATATAATTTATCTGAAGTGAGGAGAGAGCATAGAAATAGCAGCTCTTTTAACTGATCAACCAAGGAAATGCCAACTAGTTTGGTGCCATCACTGTGGCTGGGCTGGGTTTACGCAAATTGTCTCTAGAAATTTGGCCAAACGAATAAGATCAACAAAAAATTTCGAATAGGCTACCTGGACTACATTGTGAAATTTACCATAGATATTGTTGTTGGTACTTTTATTTTAATAATAAGGTTAAGTAATTTAATCGCAGATCATCTAGGCATTTACTCATCATTGGAAAACACAAATTACAAAATCATGCAGAATATCTGCAGGAACAAGGATACGTTCACAATTGAGAAATATTATTCTTACACCACTTTTTTTATACCTTTCTCGTATATTTATTATGGAAAAAAAGTAAAATAGAGAAATGAGAAATATGAAAGTCTCTCTCTTTCTAGTGTAGGAACAACATTTCTCTTCACAATATTCTATCTTCGATGCAAAAACATATGTATTAACTTATTTTGACTAGCCGACTTCTTTGCCATTTGTCATTACATATAATTTATAATTTAGTGTAATCAACCTCATAAATTATTTGGACTTTATTATAGTTAATTAGGCTTTTCTTTTACTTAATTTAGTATGGAGTTATATGACTTAAGGAAAATATTACATAACTAAAATTTTCTTATCATAATTTTTAACATAATGATTTGACATATTTATTAATTCTTGAATAGGTGAGTGATTTATATCACTTAATTTTATCTAACAATCTTCCTAAATTCTAGTTGAGTTTTATCAAAAATTTTGAATTAATGTTATGCGTACATATCTTAAAATCATGAGAGAGAATTTTTATTATTTAGAGAATTAATTTCAATCTTTATATTTTTTTAAAAAAAGATAAGCTTAGTCTAACAAATAATAGTTTCACTTATATTGAATTAATGTCTTATGTCTTTTCGTTCTCTTTTTATACTAGTAATTATTTTTACTCTATTTAATTTTCAGATTTTGTAACTGTCACAAGTTTTAGTGAGATTTAAAGTGATATTTATAAATTGTATATTAAGAACGGTATCACTAATAAAAATTAACCCAAAAACCTTTAGGTTGACCCAATTTGATATTGTGTTGAGCTGTTAAATAAAATATATACCATAATAAAATGATCAAAAAGTACATAAGTCTATATGTGTATGAAAAATTAACAGCGTAACAGACAAATGATGTTGGGAGATGAAAATTCACACGTCATTGGTAACTTGACGTTCAATCATCCCCACGACCAGCAAACAACCTTCATCTATAGCCCACGGAGAAAGAAACACATTGGCATTAAACCTTGGGCCTGCATATGATGACTTTTCGAAATTTGACTTTTGTCTTTGTCAACTCGGATAATATTATTATTTATTAGACAAATCATATCATATGCTAAGGACTAACGTTTTTCTAAATAATGCATGCATATTTAGAATTCTAGGAGAGAAAAGAAAAGACAAAGATGATGAAACCATACAATGATATCACATAAATCAATAGGGATATTCAATTTCGCTAGTATGCATGTGATTTCATTATCTGCCCAACTATAGATGTTGCTATGTTTCGTCATATAGCAGCTCCTCCACCGAAACGAAAACATGTGAGCACTTGTGAATATCTTAAGAAGAATTGAAGATCAAAGCATAATGCTGTTTCTCTCCCACAAAAAGGTTATAATAAGTTGATTACGCACACAATTTAAAAGGGCAGAAAAGTGGTGGTTCAATGGAGCCTGGCTAAGCTGGCATTGTAGGGCTAGTGAAGCTGCAGCCTGTGATCCTTCCACTGTTGGGAGGGGGAGGTTGTCGCTGCTCTGTGAAGCCAGCCTCACGCTGTGCCCTCCTCTCTAAGGGCCAATTAGCTATATATTCTACCTTTTTATTGGATTTAAAAGCAAGAGATAATATCAAACTGAAACCGTGTCTTTGTGTGCGAACGTCAAGGATGCTCTGGACTGGCAAAGTAAAATTTTCTATGAAGAATATATATAGAGCCAGTTATATATTACGCCCTTCGCATTTATTAATAGAGAAAAAGTGGTGTAAATATATATAGATTATTATGTCTCTGATCATTGGTATTATTATAGATAATGTAAGGAATAATTCAACTATTCTCAAAAACTCAAAATGGAAATCCCTTCTAGCTATGAACAGTGAATCAGACGTACAAATGGTCCTTTCTTTTACATCATTTGGCTTTACATGGCTGGGAACTAATGATGTTCCAGGCTACTATCTCAATATGAAATTAGCACTTGTAATATACTCAGCTAGCATAGGACTAGATATATAATGTCATTGATTAATGTGCGGAAAATTTATTCTGTGGGCAAATTCAAAATTTGTGGCATTGGCTTACACCTAAACACCATGAAGATTGGGTCAACGGTGGTTGATTCATCCGGTCGACCTTCTGTTATGTTTCGTTATGACTTGAATTCAATTATTAGTTTTCTTATTGATGAATTATATGTAAGTATCTCTGTATGAGAGTTCAGACATATATCCTGAACCTGAATTGGGATGAGTTTTCTTCTCAATTTAAATTTTTTCTCACAAGAAAAAAAAATACCATGAAGATCGGATCCATTGCTTGAATGGTAAGTTAAAAGGTCAAGTCTTTAGAAATTACTCTGATCCTCTAAACAGTTTTCCATATAGTGGTGAAATTACTATTTGTTTCCTTGTACTCCACTTGAAGCCAATGAATTTTGCTTTGATTTGCTATCGAGTCCCACCAAAATTTTTAAATTAAATTGTTAATAAAATCACAGAGACATGTAATACCTAGCTAGTTTGAAAATGGCTTCTATAGTACACTGTTTTTTGGAGTGTTTACTGAACTCATTATTAGTTTTTTCTTTCCGACTTGCTTATAATCCCTTTGTTTTAACTTTTAATTTAAAAAACAACTGAAAGGTGCGCATCTTTGATCTTTGACTTTGCAGCAGCTAACGGTATAAGTAACACAGCTTTTAGATCTTCACTCTGGTGATGAAAAAATGAAAAAAAACACAGGCCTCAGCCTCTCAACTTGGAGCGGGCAAGCCAGCAAATCGCAGCAACCAGCCCCACCAAGCAAAGCCAGAACCATGTGCCATCACCTTGGTGCCCCTACTTAGATTACAAGTTAGCGCTACCCCGCTGGGCATGCTGAGACCTTTGTCAGAGCCCTATAAAGACCAAGTTCTGTCACATCTAGCCAATGGGGGACTTGTAACGCAAAGACAAGTCATGGATTCAAGAAGGGCACGTTGAATTGCATTGACATGGTAGATTTATATGCCTCTTTTTTTTTTTTCTTTTTTTCTGCAAGAAGCAAAGGATGATTCAATTAATTTAGGGAATAGAAGATCGATAACAACATTTCAATAAAAATGCTTGCAATAATGCTATTCATACCATAGAACTTTTGCATTTGATAACGTGGTTAGTTGTTGACATGTTGTTTATCTTGCTCTGTTCCATGGATGTGAAAAGCACTTGCTCTCAAAGCACAACTAGCTGTAAATCAAAATCAGCACATGAAGTTCTTCTGTTCTTGATTTGTGTGCCCATAGGCACAATATATTTTGGAGTTTGTAAGTTTCTTTTCATTGGGGGTTGTCAGCAGCGAAGGTAAGTCCAAGCTGTGTTTCTGGGTTTACATATGTTATTGCTGGTGTTTGTCATATATATTTTGTCTTCCAACCATAGACTGCATAATAAAACCCATAGTTATCAGATTCATAATACTTTCTCCTATGCAGTATGGTACGGCTACGCAATTCGTGACTTTTTGCCAATATTTACTGAAGACAATTTTATACTTAAAATACCACGAATTGGTATACCAGAATTAGTTCGTGGTTCACAGAGTTTATGGGAGAACCAGAATTAGTTTTTAATTTTTTGGATATGCTACTGATTGCTGCAATTTATTATTTATCTTTCTTTTTCTATGTGATGAAACCTTTGACTTAGTTTTCTAAAACAAAGGTGTGAAAATGGGGAGTCATTTTTTTCCTTAGAACCAAAATTGAGTTTGTCATGTGTTTTGATTATTTAATTATTTTTATAATCTTTGTACTCTCAGTTATTGATTTATCCATAACATCTTTTTTGTTTTATCCAAACTTTATTCGACTTGAAAGATATTTTTTTTAGACCCACCCAAAAAAAAAAAAGAAAAGCATGTTTTTATATGATTTAAGACACAAGAAGGTAGATGTTTTTCGGAGAAAAAGAAAAAAAGTAAAGAAGTGAAGGTCAAATTCAACTTGGCCCACTAGGCTGTGTGGTCTTGTAGGGTAAGGAAGGCCTAGTACCCTGTGCTGCTCTGTCAAGCCATTTGTAGCTAAACTTGACTCATTGGGCATTAATTGGGTCGGAAAAATCACAGGCATTCATTTTAAAGATAGAAAATCGAGAGAGCAACTGCTACAAGAGAAAGTGAAGTTGTGTATGTGGTGATGTACAGCAGGCATGTGAGGTGTAAAATGTGTTAGGGAAAAGAGAGAAAAGATAAGTGCAACCAATTAAAACTTTAGCTTAAAAAGGTTTTTAATTTTGCAAAGAAGTCTTTGGCATATAAATGTCATATTTTATGTACTAGAAAAGCAAAATAGACGCTACTTGCTCTCTCACTTTTCCATCTTTAAATAGAGTGACTGTGGTTTCTCTAATTTACCGTGTGTCAATTTTATATTAACGCATGCAAGTGACCCAAAACATTAATTGTTTATCTGAGATGAGAAGGTGGAATTTGCACTAGTTTTCAAGTGTTTGGTATAGCGAGAAAGGCTAATTAACATTGGCAAGGTGTTTGGTGTTTGGTGTTTGGTTTGCTATGCTAGTTTCCTATGCTAAAAGTTGCCAAATAGCCATGTTCTAAACATGATGATTAAAAAGGCTAAATACATTGTGATTAGGCATTTTTTAAAAAAAATTACAAAAGAGGTCTATGACTTGGTTTGGGAAGGGCAGGATAAGCCAAAGTGGAAGCAACTTTTTCTAAATTTCGTTTACCACAAGAAAGCTCACGACTTCGGCTATCTAATCGTTATTAGCAGAACAATCTCACTCATGTTCTAGTCATAATAGCGCATGAGCGCGAAGCTGTTGGCTTACAAGGTAGTCCTAGTCATAATTTCCAAGCTAGTGAGGGAAATTGGGTGAACCCTTGTTACACCCAACACTCACACTTATGGTGTTTACAAAAACTCTCCTTTCAAAGTATCTCTTTCTAATTTCTCAATCAGATGAGTTACATTAGAATACCCCTAGTCCCTTTAAATAGTAAAGATATGCCTAATCTCCTAATACAAATAGGATCCTTAGAAATTAAAAAACTTAATGATTATAGAAAACTAAATCCTATAGATCCTTATCTCTTTCATTTTAGGCAATTAACCAATTTTTTAATTTTAGAAACTAAAAGACTTTGAGATCAAGTTAAAAAAATAGGCATAGTCTAATAGTATATATAATAGACAATTTGTGCTATGAGATAACAATTTTTATTCATTACATCCTAAAATTTTTACCAAACTAAAAACAATACTACCGACATAAATATTATAAATCAAAACATTATAGTATTTTATTCTAGTTGTGTGAAGTGAAGTCATAGGGTTAGTGACGTGTAATTATATTGTAAGGTTCATTATTTTTGTATTCTTTATTGTCTAGACATCTTCAATCAACGCCATCAACACAGACATATATATAAAAGAAGAAATTCTTTTTTTTTCTTCTAAAGATATAAATATCATCACTTTGATCTTCTAAAAATTTTTGTCATCAATTTAATCCTTAAATTTAAAAAGTAGCATCAAAATCCTTTTATATATATTTGGATAAGGATTAAATTAATAAAATTTCAATGATGGAGAGAATAAATTGATGATAAAATTTTTTAGAGGACTAAAGTTATGACACTTATATATTTGAAAGACCTAAAAAGAAATTTATTCAATATATAACTATTTCCTAGCATGCATGATTGTACCACATGTGGGGGAATTAAAGTCTGTGGTTAAGAGATTTGGGTCTATGACAATGACCTATCTGTCATGTTGCCAACTTGGTTGGTATCCCAGATTGGGGCTGGTGGTTAAATAATGCCTTCTTTAAAGTAGTGACTTCAAGATTTGAACTCCTAACATTGTAAGTAAAATTTTTTTGGAGCCGAAATCTACTTCCACTGTGACAAACCACTTTTGAGTTATTATTATTATTTTCTTTTGGGTATGTAATGAGTAGTGACTATGTGTTTGATCTCATCAATTGCATAGCTTGCAGGTATTACAGGATTTCGATCATCTCTTGTCATTGGACCATTATATTATAAAGAGATCATAGACACAAAATTTTTTATGCAAAGATTCACCGTGATATATTGTAGGGTCAATTAATTATAATTTAAATCTAAATGTGTCTTTCTTTCTCTAATAAAACCCTTCCTTATTACTTGACTAAAGGGAGAGGATCTAAATCTAGTGTTATATCATAATTCTAGCATCCATATTGGAACATAATTTCAAATCAAGATACCGAAGTTAATTAGGTAACACTAAAATGATGCAAGTGAGTGGAGTTAAAAGCAGAGACTAGAAAGGGATGGAAAGGTTTTAATTTCTGCTTAGGTGCTTGGTAAAGAGAGTGAAGGTGATTATAAAATGTTTTTTTTTAATAAGTATGGATTGATATCGTGTTTGTATCTTACTTTTTGTCCCCGTTTGGTTTTAAAATGCTATTCTTGTTCACTGCATTTTTAGTATGTATTTGGATGAGAGTTTGCAAACTTGATTTGAGATAAACTTGATTTTTGTCAGAAGTAGATTTAAGTGAAGTGATTTATGATTAGTAAAAAATTATGTTCAACTTAAAAGTAAGAAAATAGTTACTTTAAACTAAATAGGCTTTTGAAACTTAAATCACATTTAAGAAATGATACAAATGGTAAAACAAACAAAATAAAAAATGAGAAAAAGTTCATTTGAACTTTCAAAAGCCAGTTTGGGTAGGACAAATGCCCGTCCAAACACATCCTTAATCCTGTTTATTTGAAAGCATACATTTATTGACATCCCCTTCTCCTCATTTACAAAATTTACTGTTCCAACAAATGTATGCATCCTATGCCATATATGGATATGAGGTTGTAGTGCCTATTTATAAAAGAAAAGTATCTTCCTTTTTTAGCTATAAAAAAATCGTTATAAATATTTTTAAATTGCCGTATGGCGTAACGAAACCAGTAATAATATCGAGTCAGTTATTTGCCAATGCATGTTTGGTATTCAAATGTCATTCTTATCTACATTCATATATATATATATATATATATATATATATATATATATAATTGTAAAGGAAAATCTTTTCTTCTCAAATTTTCAGTTTTTTAAAAAATTATTAATAATTAATTAATTTATAAAATAATTATATTAGTAAATTTTTTTTAAGAAAATACCAATTAAAAGGCACAACAGTGTGTTGAGAAAAGAGACAACAACACGTGCATTTGATCCAACTACATTAATTTTTTTTTTATGCAAATCATCTGAATTGAAAGTTAAAGTGTACAAAGAAACGAATATGCTTTTTTTTTTTTTTGGGGGTCACCATACAAGGTTGAATAAAAGTAAAAATTATATTTCGTGAAATTATATCTATAAATTTTAATGGTCCATATGTGAAACTTGATAGTTTAAACAACTGATATTTAAGTATAAATAACTAACAAATGTAATTTGAAACTAACAAAAGAAATTTTAAAAAATTTAAATAACTTTTTGAAATACATAAACAAATTTATCTTTTGAATACAATGATAGATACAAATACAAAGAATTATCAATTCTATTCAATAAGTAAATAAATAAAAAAGTTGAAATTTTTAAATAAAAAATGATGAAGTCAGGAAGAAAAAAAAAACAAATAGAGAGCACTATTTTAGAGAAAAAAAATAATCTTAATAAACTTTTTCACATTTAATCTGATGATCAGTATTATTTAATATAATTAAAGAAAGAATCTAGTGATATATATATATATTTTTTTCTGATGTCACACGTTTTTCAAGAATAAAGTAAAGTCTTTAATAACTTTTTTGCATCTAATTTAGTGGCTAACATCATTTGATATAATTTAAGGAGTTACAATCTATTTTTTGATTAACTAAGGAGTTACAATCTAATGGCTGAGATTTTTTTCCTATCAAAACTAAGTTAAAAAGGATGGCGAGATTGTTATAGTAATATGATTATAATATCGTGCATTATAGTGAACAACTTCTAAAAATGCAATCTTGTTGGGGAATTATCAAATGGGTTGGGTATGTAAGTGAACCAAACTCACCTCAGAACCTGCCTGTGCCGAGTACATCTTTCTTAATTTAACTATTTATAGCAGCATATAAAGATAAAGTAGAAAAATATTAGTGTGTGTTTGGTTCTGTATTTCCTCCTCCAAACTCCCGTTCAATGCACAGCAAACGCCATTTTGGATTAAAAAAAAACATGTTTACTAGTTTTTTTTTTTTTATCAAAATCTGATTTAAGTTTGAACTCACGTTGGAGCGGAAGGGTTCTCGAGTTACTTTTGCATTGAACAATTTCAAATTTGACACTTTGATCATCTCCCAAAGTAAAACTTTCCAATTTTTTCCTCAACTTTTGCTTCTCCTGTGCCTGTGAGACAGAGAAAGGGTGTGGGAGAATCCTTTTCTTTATTCATCTTTCCTTTTCAGCATTCTCTTCCTACCTTTTTCATTGTTTTATTTTTTATTTTTTATTATTATATTAGATTTTATTTGTTCTTGACATGTCATTTAATATTTTTTAAAATATTACACATTTACACTATATTTTTTAAAATTACAATACAATAATATTCTTATTTTATTTTAAATTTAATAATAACATAAAGAAATAAAGAAATAATTGTGTATTTGTGTTATTAACTATTAGTTATTTATTAAAATATAATTAAAAATAATGAAATAAAATAAAAAATAACAATATATAGAAAAAATTATATAACTTATATCCTTTTTGGTAATTGTACATATAAAAGAAATTTTATCAACATTATCTAAATAATATTCATTTTGACATAATCACCTTTTAGATAAATATTTTCAAATATAAATCATTTTATGCAAACTCACTCTTGACCAAACTTTCGTTTGCAAAATCTAATCCAAACACACCCTTACATGATTACCAAGCATATAATCAAGCAGCCAAGCATATCTTTCTTGACTTTATGAAGAATAATTGCCTTCAATTATTTTGTGGAAAAAATACATTGTCTGTTTTAATTTATATGTTTCATTTTCCATTTGATTTGTCTCAAAATCGATTCTCATTTTGAAAGTAAACAATGTTAATTACTTTCTTCACTGATCTCCTTTACCTTTTTTTTTAAAATTTAAAACGATAATAGATAATTTATAAAATATAATACTTAATTTGACTTATTAAAATTTTAAAATTAAAGTTTATAAAAAGATGTATTGTATTTTATAATAAAATAATATTTGTTTTTAAATTTGTAAAATGTTAATTGAAACATATATATACTATATATATTAAAGTTTGCTCCTACATCGAGAGGGCCTTCCAAGTAATTGTTTCAAGTGATTCCTTGACTCGTGATCGACTAACCATTAGAATATCTGTCTATTAATAGATACATTATATTAATTACATGAATTCATATGCACAAAAACTTAGACATGATATTATGAGTTTCTATCCATTATTAGATATATGTATTTACACATTCCCATAATTGAACTTGCATTTGATTTTTTCATTTTGACGCTACACAATCATAATAAAAAAGTTCATACTTCCAATTTAAGCTGCGTATTTTCATAGACAAAACATGGTGGCCATACAACTGATCATGTAACTAACTAAAAGTGAAATAATTCCCTTTGGACATATATATATATATATATATATATATATATTACATGGTTCATTAGGTTTGTTGAACATAAATAGCAGCACACCACAAATGAAACTTATTGCATGCTTGCATCAAGATCAAGAGAGATTTTTCATCTGAATATTTCATATATCCTCGTAGAAGAATCTATTGAAAAGCTGCATATGTGCTCTCTGCAAACAGATAGCTATGACGATGGAGCCGTTCTCATTGGGACATAGAAAGATGAATACCTTTCCATCTGTATTCAAATCTCCTGGACGATAATACACAGGCTTTCCCCATCCAAAATCTGCTTCATACACTGGCATGCTCAGCCAGCTCACAATATGAAGGTTAGGATTCCCAAAAAATGGGACATACCTACGCTCTCCTTCGACAAATGAAGAAACCCTTATCCAATCTAGTTGCTCCTGAACCCTAAGAAAATCACGCTGTGACATTAGGTACTCATTTGTAAGCTTGTCAACTGCTTCCCTTATCTTTTGAGCAGCATAGCTCAATGGCTTTGATATGATTTCCCCAGTGCGGCATGTTGGTGTCACTGTTGGAGCCAAAGCATTCCCAAAATAATTTCTAGGGAGTGGTGGATTTTGTCTGTTACGAATATCGGCAACGACCGAACTACAGTTGGTTGATGGTCATCAAGTTGACGAGCCTGGGATACAGATCTCCATATATGAGCAGCGATTGCTTCATATCTGCTATAAGGTCGTGACCCTTCTTTTCGGGAGTGATCATTGGCTGCCTTCTTCAGTTTCTCCACCTGCTCTGATGTGAGTTTCAATAGTGCAATGGTCTTCTCCTTCTTTTGCTCTGTCATGCTTCCAGAGCTGCCAAGTAAGAATGGGAAAGGCTTGAACTCGGGGTGATCGAAGCGTGGGGGCAATAGTGGGTTTGGGGATTTGAGTACTGTTCGATCTAGAAATGGCGACATTTCGTCAGGGTCCAATGTATCTCCTCGAGACAGCTTTGCCCACGTGTTGATAGAGCGAATAGCAGCGAACCCATCAACCAAAGGATGGGAAATGGCAGTTCCAATTGCTAGCCCTTCATCGCTGCCATGAAATCTTGTCAATTGCACCAGCAACAAGGGAAGCTCCTCTATTTGTTGAGTATAATCAACTGTGGGAATAAGCTCCTGGATGGGCTTCCTTGGGTGAAAAGTCTCCATATTCAGCCAAGGTTTTTGTGGATTCAGCTTCAAGCAACTTCACTCCCTTTGCATTACAATTTAATTCTAGTCGACCACCTCCCATCCAACTCAACCGACCAGCTAGTGGGTAGTAGTGCACCAAAAGCTTGCTGAGAGAGTCCCTCATTCTCTCAATGGCACCATTGTTTTGGTTTGCCTTGTAAATGTAAATGGTGGAAACATGAGTCCAAGGGATGACTTGGTCAATATCGGACAACCACAAATGACCGTTGGGAGGAGATTCATTTGGAATGACCGTATAAGAAGCTGTGATGGTTGTCATTTTTGTTGTTAATAGGTGTCGTAACGTTCCTCACGAAGACACGACGCAGAGTGCCGAAAAATCCCTTTGAAAAAATAAAATTCAAAGTGTGAAACTTTTATGAGAATGTGATGATATGCAATGGATACAAATGGTACGATCGTACACCACAGAGAAAGACGTTGAGAGGTGATTATGGTAGGAAAGATTTAACATCATACACCATTTGTTCTTGAAATGATTATCTATTTAATCTAATGTTATTTATTATATAAATTAAATTGATCCTTTAATAATTAAAAGTTATTTTTTTTTATTTAAACATGTCTTATTTTATCGAGCATATTATCAAAAATGGTAAATGACTGAGACAGAAAATGAGTGGCAACAATTATTTTACAGAACAGATTTTGAACCTATAACACATGACATGAAAGTAGTAAATTAAAAATTATTATTTTTAAGAAAATATTTTTTAACAAAGGAAGTGATTTTTCTAAAGGTGAATTTCAAAAAAAATAAATTTTTTGAGTGGTCAATTAAATTTTATATCATTACATCACAAAGTCAAAGTTATATGAATTTATTCACATTTTTTATTTTTATGAAAATATTTTATTTATTTAATTGTGAAAATTAGACCTCGCCTGCACTTGTATAAATATCTAATATTAATGTCTCAAGAATATGGAAAAAAGTTTGCTTGATCTTCGTTCTGATCCTCTCCCAATTTCTCCTAATTTTTCTGTCAGCAGTAGGTTTTAGGTTTTTGTTTAATTTGTGTGGGATAAAATGAATAATGTGAGAAAATATGCATGCACTCGTAACGTGAAAAATTAAATAAAATGAACAAGGGCTAATTAATACATGAGAAAAGATTTTTATTGGAGGCCATTTATAACCGCTACCAACACTCTTGGCTAGACTAGAAATGATACCCTGCACCTTTGGAACGTCAAACTATCGTTATTATTACATCTAATTTTAATTATTTTATTGTCAAAATCTTAATTTATGATTAACGATAAAAATATGCAAAAAAAATCACAAATTAAATATAATAAAAATTAAATGATAAAAAATAATACAAATAACTCAATAACTAACCTACACCAAACTAAATGTCTAAACTAATTATATCAGTTCAAATAAATAATTTCAAGGGTTATCATTTTATTTTATTTTTTATTATTTAGATAGAAACACAAGCACATATATAAAAGCCTAAACTAGCACATATGAACGGTAAAACAAAATAAACACACACATAGAAAGAAGGTTCGGTCCAAGGAAAAAAATAAAGTAAAATTTATTTTTAGTTCCTGTACATCATTTATTAATTTTGTTGCTTAAAGATTAATTTTATCGATTTAATCTCTCAAGTTTCAAATCACTTATAAATACTATCCTTTTGTTCTTTTTAAATTTATTAATTTACTTCTTCAAAAGATCAAATTATTGTAAATTTTAAGTTTGAGAGATTAAATTAATAATATTAATCTTTAAAGAATTAAATTGATAAATGATACATGCATTAGAGACTAAAAATAAATTTTATTAAAAAACATAACAACACAAAGTATATAAAAGTTAATGCAATTAGAAAGTGGAAAAAGATTACACCAGCTCTACCCAAGATATTAGAACAAAAGTAACATATAATAATTAAAAAAATCCTTAAAGAATGAAATGAAGCAGTATGCAGATGGTAATTTAAGAGAAGGCCCCTTGATGTATTATTATAGAGTAAATTATTCTAACATCTTCTCTATTTAACTGTTTTTCACAAAAGTTTCTCTATTTTTAAAACTAACATAAACTTCCTTTTTCAAAAAATTTATGTATAATATATTTTTAAAATATAAAAAAAGTTTGTATACATACATAGGAGATATGTATAAATTTTTTAAAATACATAAAAGAATATGTGTAAATTTTGAAAATAAAAAATTAAAAAAAAGTAAATTAAGAATAAATTAGAGTAATTTACTCGTTATTATATTATGAAAAACTTTGGATTCAAAGGCTTGAGGTCGGAATGAGCTTAAGAAGCTGTTGGGCTTGAAAATAGCTATAGGTATGGAGCTAAGCATAACATTTATTTTAAAAAAAAACAAAGAAAAAAGGGGAAGCTTTGATGAAAAGCCAAACGGGTTATTTGAAAGACAAAAGAAGCTCTGGGGCTAATTTTGTCCCTTCTTCTCCACTGTTCGGACACCCGTGGCAACAGAAGCAGAATTTTCTTTCAGTTCCAAGCATATGTTTGGAATGAAAATAAATACAAAATAAAATTTTTATAGATAAAATTTGCATATAAATTTATAATTTATTTATAAATTTTTCACTTCCACTTTTACTTGTATCAAGCATACAAGTCTCAACCTTCTGCTTACAATTAAAAAAGTGTTCCAAAATCTCAGGATATTAATTCTATTTTTTTAATCAAAATGATACCTTATTACCTAGAGAAAGAGATGAGCAACAATGACGGGAGCAATGGAAAATTTTAACTCAGAACCAAGAGAATAGATAGTATACCTGAGTTTGATGATGAGTGAAAGAAAGGGAGAAGGATTTCTTAGGAGTAAGGGAATCGGTTTCTCTTCTTCTTCTTTTTTTCTTCAAAATTTCTCCCTGCTTATTCAAAATAGATTATGGTGCTCTCTGGATTTCTCTCTCTCTACGTATATTTCTTCATCTGACGGTTTTTTCCCTTCGCCCAGTGAACTCCTTCTCCGATGCACTCTCCTTTTATTCTCAAGAATGAATCCTCCCGTGACCTCTGCTGTGGGCTATTATATAGTAACAATATTATTTACACATAATTTTTATTGTATTATTTTTATATTATTTTTTTTAAAAATAAAATAAAATAAATATATATTTAATACATTATTTTTTTATTTTTTAAATAAAAAGTATAAAAAATGATATAAAAATATTAATATATAAAAAATATTTTCTGTTATATAGTCAAAGCATGTTAGTGGCCAGTTTCCTTTTCTTGATTGCAGGTAGGGTGGCAAATTTAATGTGCATTGGTGATTCATTAGTGCCAAAAAGACCAACACTTATCATGCTGCCCTTCACCAAATCTTTCTGGATCTTTGTTTTTGTCCTTTTGGCTTTGTTGTATCTGCAGTAGCACGTTTGGTTCCTCCTTTTTTTTTTAATAAATTTTTAATTTAATTATTTAAATATTGTGTTAATATTATTTTAATTTTTTTAAAAATATTAAATATTAATTTAGTTCTTAAATCATGAAATGTGACATCAAAAAATATCTTTTTGTGTATAGATAAGGACTAAATTGATATAATTTCAATGATTGAGGAACTAAATTGATATTAAATTTGTATAATTAAAAAAATAAATTAATGATATTTTTTTATGATTGAGGGATTAAATTGACGTAAACTTTTTTAAAGGACTAAAATAATATTATTTTTTATAATTTAATAACTAAATTGATATCGACTTTATTTAAAAGATTAATATGATGTTCATATAATCTTTAAATCAAATTAAAAGTTTAGTTTCTTTTTAAACTCAAATAATTTCTTGACAAATTCCAGTGTTAACAAAAAACTCGACATCCTTTTTGTTTCAAGGTTTTCATTTACGTTGTACAGTATATATATTGAAAAACTTATGCTATTGATGACCATTTTTATTCATTATTGTACCAAACTAATAGAACATGTAAGGTATCCCGTTTCCACTTGGTGAGTTTTATAGATAGTGAAGACATAAGGGTAGTTATGTGTCATTATATTGTGAAGTACGTCATTTTTCTGTCTTTTCCAACATGATTGTCACAGGCAATGTTAGGGGATTAAGGTGTGTGGTGGCTCTACATAATTAAAACAACGCTCCTATCAGGGGATGGATGACAGTCTTCTGATCCAAAATAATGCACAGTATTAGGTTGGGCAAGCTTCTTGGACCACCAATTTTCCAGGTAACATTAATTAATACATCGAGGAACATGTGGCTGCCGGGGCCAATTAACTATTAGATTTAATATGAATGATTAAAATTATATCTTACTTAAATATCATATGACCATTTTAAAATGTCATATGCTTGTATATTATAATCTACTGGCTAGCTGCTAGATAGTAGGGCACCAAAAGCTTGCTAAGACAGTCTCTTATTCTCTCTATGGCACCATTATTGTGGTTTGCCTTGTAAATGTAAATTGTGGGAACATGAGTCCAAGGGATGACTTGGTCACTACCAGACAACCATAAATGACTGTTGGGAGTAGATGCATTTGGAATGACACTATAAGAAGCTGTGATGGTTGTCAATTTTTATTTTGGCTGATAGACTTGGTATTATTTTATGCTTCACAGCTTTCCTGTATGTCGTGCAGTATATAGAGTGGAAAACTTATGCTATGAAATGCGAATTTTTATTCATTGTTGTGTATACCAAACTAACAGAATAATACAAGGTAGACATCTTGGTTCCGGTGAGTGAGTTTTTATATTTCATGGGAAGTGAAGTCATATGGGTAAGGGTAGTTAACTGTAATAATATTGTATTTTGTGCTTTATTATGCAGACATCTTGAATCAATACTACAAAACAAACACATAAGTCTTTCTTTAACATGATTGTAATGGGCACTGTAGTGAAATCAATTGCCTGCGACATGCTCAAGAGAGTTGTCATGCACTTCAGTTATCAAAAGTGGTTCATGGAGTATGAAGTTGAGTATGGCCTAGTTGGCTGAAGGAGCCAAATACAGGCTTTTAACATATCATCAAGGAAAAACAAGAGAGAAAGAGATCAAAGACATTGGACATGTAGATCTACACTTGTATAAACGATGTCTAAAGTGTATGGTGTGAAAACTGTAAAATGGTTTAGTTACTTGGGTAATCGTCTGGCAATGTTCTGAAAACCGGACCGGACCGGCCGGTTCGACCGGTCGGACCGGGAACCGGTCCCCCCTCCGGTTCGGGTTATGTCCAGAACCGGGGGGGTCAAAAACCGGTGAACCGGTGTCAAACCGGATGAACCGGTCAAACGGTACCGGTCCGCGCGATTCCCGGTTCGGGCAGCAGCAGCTTCCGTCCGCCGCGCACCAGCTTCCGTCCTCGTCCGCGTCCGCGCAGCAGCAGCTTCCCTCCTCGTCCGCGTCCGCGCAGCAGCAGCTTCTGTCCGCGCATCAGCTTCCATCCTCGACGATCGAAAGTTCGAAACCCAGCTTCCGTCTCTCCGCAACCCAGCCGCAGCAGCAGCTTCCATCCACGACGATCGAAAGTTCGAAACCTAGCTTCCGTCTCTCCGCAACCCAGCCGCAGCAGCAGCTTCCGTCTCTCCGCAACCCAGCCGCAGCAGCTTCCGTCTCTCCGCGATCGAAACCCCTTCCTCCCTCAGCGATCGAAACCCCAGCCGCAGCAGATCCGCTCTAGAACTCCTTCCTCCCTCGCGATCGAAACCCCAGCCGCAGCTGAAGGATCCGTCTCTTCGCGATCGAAACCCCTTCCTCCCTCCGCGATCGAAACCCCAGCCGCAGCAGCTTCCGTCTCGCACCGCAGCCTCCAGTCTCGCGTCGCATGCCGCAGCCAACCAGCGCCGTCAGCTTCGTCTCCGCACGGACCGCACCGCAACTCCGGTGAAGCCAGCCAGCAGCACCACCGCACCTGCTGTTTGGCTTGTTTCATGCCTCTGTTTTGCGTTTTTTTCCATTTCAGCAAGCTGTGAGCCATTTGTGTTCTCGTTGTGATCATTCTAGCCATCTACTGCTTATCTGGCTGTGCACCATTTCAGTAGCCATCCACTGCTTTTCTGATTTTTCATCATTCCAGCCATCATTTTGCTATGTTGTCTCTCCAGCATCTAGCAGTGTTTGTGTTGTCTCTCCAGTCATTTTATTATGTCCATCATATTTTTAATTTGTTTTCTTACTTGTTTGTAACAAGCCAAGAGCTTGTAACCTTTAGCTTGATGAGGAGTGATAGAAGATTTGTATTGATTATATGAATGTAATATTTTTTTGATCTATGATATTACTTTTTTGTGTTTAAATAAATTTATTATTGATTTATATTGTATTTTTATAATTTTTATTTATTTTAATACTATATAAATAATTATATATATTTATATATAAATAAATATATATTTAATTAACTCCGGTCCGACCATGGTTCGACCACGGTTCGACCATTGAACCTTGAATCAGTTCGACGGTTCAATGACCGGTTCGGTTTTCAGAACCTTGTCGTCTGGATTGGGGCCTTTCAACTTACCATTCAAGCAATGGATCCAATTTTCATGGCATTTTTTTTTTTTGTGAGAAAAATTTTACGTTGAGTAGAAAACTCATCTTAATTTAAGGTCAGGATATATTTATGCACTTTCATATTAAGATACTTACAGATGACCCATCAATAAAAAAATCAATAATCGAATTTAAGTCATAACGAAGTATGAACAAAAGTTCGACTAGGTGAGCTAACCCTCGTTAGCCCAATCTTTATAGCATTTAGGTGTAAGCCAATGTCACAAATTTTGAATTTGCCACAGAATAAATTTTTCACACATTAATCAATGACATTATATATCTACTCCTATGCTAGCTGAGTATATTACAAGTGCTAATTTCATATTGTGATAGTAGCCTGGAACATCATTAGTTCCCAACCATGTAAAGCCAAATGATGTAAAAGAAAGGACCATTTGCACGTCTGATTCACTGTTCATAGCTAGAAGGGATTTCCATTTTGAGTTCCTTACATTATCCATAATAATACCAATGAACAGAGACATAATAATCTATATATATTTACACCACTTTTTCTCTATTAATAAATGCGAAGGGCGTAATATATAACTGGCTGTATATATATTCTTCAAAGAAAGTTTTACTTTGCCAGTCCAGAGCATCCTTGATGTTCGCACACAAAGACACGGTTTCAGTTTGATATTATCTCTTGCTTTTAAATTCAATAAAAAGGTAGAATATATAGCTAATTGGTGTTATATGCATGGTTTTAAAATTGTCACTTCAATATTGTTATTACGGAAGCCTTCACGATCGTAATTCACGATCGTAATTACGATCGTATCAATTATATTTTCTTATAATTTTTGTAATCATAATATAGCTGCATCCATAATTATAACAATAATTTAAAATTATTGTTATACAGCATCTTCATAATTTTGAAGGCCTTGCATGAGACTTATGTTTGTGTGACAGAGCACAACCTTTCAAGTCTTGCGACTTGAAATCTTTGTCTTGTGTGAACAAACTTTTGTGTTTGTGACACTGGATCAGATTTGTTCCTGTTGGAACCTGAGCAAACAAAATCAAATTGGCCATTCATTTTGTTTTATAATGCATGTCAGGCCAAATTGTCAGATCTTTCTGAGTCCCACACTGACAAGAATTGATACAAAACAGCCTTTATAATATGCAAAGCAACAGATGCCAATCGCCGAGCCAAGTTACGCTGGGTTGTAACCCAAGTGGGGGCATCAGAGTGGTGGAACAAAACCCATGGCTAGCCTGGTTGGGTGAGTGGGTGCACCATGCTGGCCTGCCCGTTCCAAGTCGAGAGCTGGGTCATGGCACTTTGGCGAAGGTTGAGGTGTCGTGGCCCTTAGAGAGGAGGGCACAGCGTGAGGCTGGCTTCACAGAGCAGCGACAACCTCCCCCTCCCAACAGTGGAAGGATCACAGGCTGCAGCTTCACTAGCCCTACAATGCCAGCTTAGCCAGGCTCCATTGAACCACCACTTTTTTGCCCTTTTAAATTGTGTGCTTAATCAACTTATTATAACCTTTTGTGGGAGAAACAGCATCATGCTTTGATCTTCAATTCTTCTTGAGATATTCACAAGTGCTCACATGTTTTCATTTCGGTGGAGGAGCTGCTATATGAAGAAACATAGCAACATCTATAGTTGGGCAGATAATGAAATCACATGCATACGAGCGAAATTGAATATCCCTATTGATTTATGTGATGTCATTGTATGGTTTTTTTCATCTTTGTCTTTTTCTTTTCTCCCTAGAATTCTAAATATGCATGCATTAGTTAGAAAAACGTTAGTCCTTAGCATATGATATGCTGTGCCTAATAAATAATAATATTTTTCTAGTTGACAAAGACAAAAGTCAAATTTCGAAAAGTCATCATATGCATGCCCAAGGTTTAATGCCAATGTGTTTCTTTTTCCGTGGGCTATAGATGAAGGTTGTTTGCTGGTCGTGGGGATGATTCGAACTTCAAGTTACCAATGACGTGTGAATTTTCATCTTCCAAAACTTTTTGATCATTTTATTATGGTATATATTTTATTTAACGGCTCAACACAATATCAAATTGGGTCAACCGAAAGGTTTTTGGTTTAATTGTTATTAATGATACAGTTCTTAATAGACAATTTATAAATATCACTTTAAATCTCACTAAAACTTGTGACAATTTCAAACTCTGAGAATTAAATAGAGAAACAATAATTACTAGTATGAAAAGAGAACGAAAAGACATAAGGCATTAATTCAATATAAGTGAAACTATTATTTTTTAGACTAAGCTTATCTTTTTTTTTACAATATAAAGATTGAAATTAATTCTCTAAGTAATAAAAATTCTCTCTCATGATTTTAAGATATGTACACATAACATTAATTCAAAATTTTTGATAAAACTCAACTAGAATTTGGGAGGATTGTTAGATGGAATTAAGTGATATAAACCACTCACCCACTCACCTATTCAAGAATTAATAAATATGTCAAATCATTATGTTAAAAATTATGATAAGAAAATTTTGGTTATATAATATTTTCCTTAAAGTCATATAACTCCATACTAAATTAAGTAAAAGAAAAGGAAAGTCTAATTAACTATAATAAAGTCCAATTAATTTTCTCTAGCCCAATTGACACACGATGGGTCAATTTTAAGTTGATGCATGCAAGTGACCTCAAAACATTGATTGTTTACCTGAGATGAGAAGGTGGGATTTTCATTGGTGGTATTGTGAGAAAGACTAATTAACATTCGCAAGGTTATGATTTTAAATTGTTTCTTTGGCTATTCAAATAATAAATAGATAAAATCAAGTAACTCTCTCAACTTTCTTTCCTTACTAATGACATTTAACGACATTTAATACGTACTTCAAAAAATGTTAAGCTAATATTTAAAGACACATGTTAAGAAACCAAAAATATTAATCATTAAATGAAAAGTATAAGTATTTAATATTTTAAAAATTTAAAACATATTTAATATTTTTTTAAGTAATTAAAATTATTTAATATAGGATAATAAATGTTATTTTTTAATCCTTAACATGTGTTTTAAGAGCAGATGTTAACAAAATCTTATTTTATTTTTTATTTTTTTTAATAAAAATGAGGACACATAAAAAGGAAACAATTAAATCTCTCGTGTTCGAAAATTGTTTAAATTAAATGTTCCTTCTTTGTGGGGTTTTTATGTGCTATGTAGATGAAGACAAAGTAATAACATCAACCGACGTTAATTGTTTTCAAATTTTCTTTGACAAAACATGCATGATAAATTCTTGCAGTGGCTATACAACTTACAATAACTAGGTAGAAATATAAAATCAAACAACATTCTATTATTATTCAACAAGGTTAATTACATTTTTTTTCTCAACATACAAAGTTTACATCACAATTGAAAACTTGCCGACACAATAGAGTTGTCATGTAACCATTTCATATATCTTCATAGAAGAACTTCTTGAATCTTTGCATATGTACTATCTACAAATGCATAGATACTAAAAGAGAGTCTCTCATTCTCTCAATGGCATCGTTGTTGGGGTTTGCCTTGGGAGTAGACTCATTCGCAATGACAATGTAAGAAGCTGTGATGTTCACCATTTTTGTGCTAATAGGCTTGATATTATCTGTGCTTCACAACTTTCCTCTATGCCCTGCAGTTTATATAGTGCACAACTTCGCTATGAGATGACAATTCTTTTTAATTAGATTCTGTTTGTTCCAAACTAATAGGACAAGTCACACACGCCGAGGGTCATTAAATATAACCACCCTTTATGGTGGGACTCCACTCTTTAATCTTTGTGATCTATATATCTACCGTTGCAATATGCAAACATGAATTTATACAAGACATGCGTTGTATCAGGTGGAATTTGATGTTGGTTCTAACTCCCTGATGCTGAGGGAAGGAACGAACACCAGTTTCAAAGGTCATGGATATGATACTGGGTAATTCGAATGGAAAAAGGATTATTGCAGCATCTTAATTACTCTGATCCTCTAAACAGTTTTCCATATAGTGATGAAATTACTATTTGTTTCCGTGTACTCCTCTTGAAGCCAATGAATTTTGCTTTGATTTGCTACCGAGTCCCACCAAAATTTTTAAGTTAAACTGTTAATAAAATCACAGGAGACATGTAATACCTAGCTAGTTTGAAAATGGCTTCTGTACTACACTATTTTTTGGAGTGTTTACTGAACTCATCATTAGTTTTTCTTTCCGACTTGCTTATAATCCCTTTGTTTTAACTTTTAATTTAAAAACAACTGAAAGGTGCTCATCTTTGATCTTTGACTATGCAGCAGCTGACAGTATAAGTAACACAGCTTTTAGATCTATTTATTTTTAAACTCTCAAGGAAACTTGTTTCCTTTTCTCTCATTCCCTTTCCATTCCCCTCATTACCTATTATCCAAATATAGTGTAAGTTTTTTCACTTACTTTAAAATGGGTAATCTCCTTTTCCTCTAAACTTTTGTATACCAAAAAGAGTACTTAATTATTTAACTATAACATGGTACTCTAATTTTAGATTTTCAGATTATTGCCAGTCCAGCATGTGGTGGAATGGAACACGTTTTGAAATGGTTGCATTAATTAAGGAAAGCTTGCATCCTCTGGTTGTTTGAAAAATTAAGAACATACGAGTAATTTTATGTATTTTTGGATGTACTATATTTACTAATTAATTTTTTTTAAAAAAATTAATTTAACACTTTATATTTAAGAGTAGAATATATTTTTTATCCCTTACAAATATCTCCTTTATAGATTTCTTCCATTACAAATTACTTTTATCGATTTAATTTTTTTAAACTTTAAGTTTATAATAATTTGATTCATTTGAAAAATTAAATTGATAAAATTAAAAGGAAATAAAATAAAAAAATTTGAGCAACTCAAATTGATAATTAATCCTTAAAGGATAAAATTAATAAATAATATATTTTTTAAAAATTAAAAATAAGTTTTACTTTCATTTAATTATATTGTGAATGTAATAATATTATAAAAATATTAAGAATATTGTCCTACCAGATAAGGCAGTTAGCCAACTTTATAGCCATTTCTATATCTCAAATTCTCAATTCCCCAATATTGTTTAAGAGCTTTTTAACAAGGATTTTGCAAGTGTTACAAAGTTCAGAACCGTTGCATGTGTTCCCCCTGCCTATAACTTGACCAAACTGGCTGGCTTATTGGACTAAAAATTAAACTGGTGACTTGGTTACTTGACTAATTTCATTTAAAGAATTCGAAAGTTTTTCGATTAAACAAAAACAAAAAACAGAGAAATTTAAACAGAGTAAAAACTAGAAAATCTGACCGATTTTTAATTAAACTGAAAAATTGGCTGGTTTTTATTTGGTTGCATTTTTTTCTTTTTTTGACAGGACTAATGGTTGAGCCAATGACCTGACTATTTGACTGAGTCAACTCCAAATTCAATTTTCAAAACGATGGACTGATCTGAGTCAAAAAAATCCTATTAATTCATGTTTCTAGCTATCACAAAGAAATTGTCTGGTTTCAACAAAGAAAATAGAAATTGTCTGGTTAGACATTATCATGCACGGGCATTCCTGACATCGTATAAATCCAATCAAAGACAATGTAGATGGTAGCTGTAGTGGTCAACCTAGACGTGCAGGCTTTGGTGGAGTTTTATATACGTGATGATGCAGGAGACTGGATATATAATTATTGCTGGTTGCTCTGGTTTTGTGGGCAGTGTTGATATTCTGCTATTAAGCAAGGGCTGTTGCTGGCTTGGGATCTTGGTTTTGTGACCGTAAATAAGTGTAAGTATCACAACTGGTTTGACTGAAGTATTAATCATGAATGGATGACACAGGAAGTGTTTTTTCCAAAATAATTTTCAAACGTCTTTTTAATTAGTATCATTTCTTTTAAACACAATAATATATCACATAGGACAATAAACACTGCAGGTATAACTACGTACATTCATCATATAATACAAACTGATAGCAATCTATATATGAGGTAGGGAGTTCTCGATTGATCCAAAGTTACATCCTTGAAAGCATTAAACCTTCTAGTTTAAGCTCATTATTTATTTAAATATATATATACATAGGCTTTTCCCACACTTGATATCTATGCACGATAGGTTTTATTTTAGTCATCCTTCTCCCACAGCTTGATATGAATGCCATCGCCAAATCCTAGAAGAGGATTCCGAACAACTTTTCCTCCTTTGATTTTTGTCCACCTACCATGAACAGAGGCTCAAGAAATTGATGAATCTATCTCGTTACATTAACTTTAAGTTAGTTTGATGCGTCATATATAGCGTGAAAATATATATGGTTTTCAATGTACCTATATTTTGTGACCAAAACATGAAGAAAGGTGGCCAAGAAAGCTCTAGTTAACTCTGCTCCTGGACACTGTCTCGATCCTCCACCAAAAGGCTTGAAGTTTTTGGATACAGTATATACGAATCGAGGTCCTTGAATGTATTATAAAAGAATGAACTTGGTCAACTATGAAAAGTTTCTCAATGTAACTCAAAGAAGAATGCACATTCCTAAGAAAATATAATTAATATGAGATCAATAAATTAAAAAGAGAAGATTTCTGAGGCACCTTCCAGCGCCATGGGTTGAAGGTAAGTGGATCCTTATATATCTCTGAGTTCATATGAAGAGCGGGAGTCACAGCCAGAATGATCCAACCAGCGGGAATAGTGTATTCTATACATTTCATAAAGATCAACAAATTTCATCTCTGAAAATATAGAGAAAGAGAGAATGATATGTAGTGATAGTGTAATTTAAAAAGGATAACATACCCTTTACTTGGATATCTCTCAATGCTTTTCGTAATAATCCAGGAATCAAAACTGAGAACCTGAGAGCCTCGTTGATTACCTGAAATTCACACCGTAACAAGTACATAAACTCAATTAAGGTGCTCTCTGTTACGAAGGAACTAAGCACACATATATATGAGTGAGATATTTGAAATTACTTGTAGGGTAAATTTCATGGATTTGTATTCTTCCCATGTTAGTGAGCAACTTGATTCATCTCTCCTCTTGAGAATTTCCTCGTGCTCGGCCTAATATATTTATATGGATAAATCATTGTTAGATAGCTAACTCTTTAATACTAGATAGTGCAATTACAATATTTAGTACCAATACATAATTACGAGTTTATGTTTGCATACTCTTAGTTCTTCCATGACTGAAGGATTCTCTGAAAGAAACTTGAAGATTAATGTCATCGTTATTGAAAGTGACATATAAGTAGCAAACCAGATCCCTATTAAGACGTAGACAATCTGATCATCAGTTATAATCTTCTCAGCATCCATGTCTTTGATTGCCTGGTCAAGAAAATCTCCTCGATAATTTTCCGGCGAATTGCGTCTCTCCTCCAAAATATTCTTGACAATTCTAAAGGCTTTCTTTGCCTCCTGAATGAATCAAGCATTTGTCATAAAAATCATTCATTTTAAAAGTTAAGCATTTTTCTTTGCACTAGATTAAGAAGAATTTGCAATCAAGAAGCTTCTTTTCCCGTGTTCATTACCTCTAAACATTTGTGGTATGAGGTGCCAGGAATATTTACGGGAATTGTCATGATCCCTTTCGAAAAATTAGTGAACAACCGTTCTGTTATCCTCCCAGTCTCAGGCAACTTTTCAGCATCATACCCGAACAAGTGCTTTGCAAAGAAGTGAAAGTTCATCTGTCACATGGCCAAAAACGAAATATCAGGTTAATTATCTTTGGTAATTTGCACCTTACATCCTTAAACTTTGATCCATGTCTGAATTAAATTTTAGGGTTTGAGACATGCACATCATTTTCTAGACGATATAACAAATTAGTTGCAGTGGAGGAAGGTTGAAATTTACATCCGAAGAGGACTGTTTAACTTCAATAGATATCTGAGTTGACCACTTGTGCAGGGTCTCCCTAACCATCTCTTCTAGCTGAGGAAGCATCTTTTGTCTTATGCATTCGGCGCCAACATGACTCAGAGTAAGGTTTCTGATGTACTTGTGGATGTGACCAGCTGAATATATTCGAGAATCACCATCTGGAACGAAGATTTTTGATAAGGGCCCCAACCATATTTCTACTAATCTGCCTTCTTGCTGAACCAAGTAGCTGTTGATTTCAGGGTCAGCTGATATCACAACTGGTTGACCAAACAGACTAGTTCGAAATATGGGACCAAATCTGAAAGGGAAAATTATATTGTTACAGGAGAATTATATATTTGAACAACTCAAAAATCAATTTTATTAATATGTTGAAAGACCGATGTCCAAACTAAATTTTGGTTATTAATATAATTAGTTTAGCTTTCATTTTAAAATATTTTGTCTTGTGTTTATCGTCTTTTGAAATGAATGTTTTATTAATAATTAAGGTTTTTAACTTGAATAGACAGTGTCTGATGCCTATGGGATGCAATAAAATATTTAAAACGTAAGATACGGGCACATGAAGATATAATATTATATATATATATATATATATATATATATATATTTGAAAAAGAATCAATTGACACATATACTTACACTCATCACTTATACCACTTGATAAATTTTTATATATTATAATTTTTATCGATCCAACTATTGAATTAAACCTAAATATCAATATTGATCATTCTTGTAAAATTTTAAAAAAATTGAACATCAATAAGGAATGTAATCAAACAGTTCATATTTTTCTTATATTTTGAAAAGTATATATTATGTTAATATTGAGACATATTATTGGAGTATAAAATAATTTTATATTAATGTAAAATTTTATATATATAATTACATGATATGAACTTTGAATCTAACGGTAGAATTTTGTAAAAAAAAGCATCCAATAAAAAGTTATTATGGTGTAAGATTAACTTTGATTTACATCGATTTTAATTGATCCTTATCATATATATATATATATATAAAACTAAGGGTACATGTACCTATACTGGTATAGGTATGGTATAGCAGTCTTATAATATAAATATCACCAGGAATATGTTACGTACCTCTGGATTCTGTTTTTGATGAAGGGGTGAAGGTCCAGTGAGTAACCAGGAATCAGCAAATGAAGGGTTTCTCCAATGAATGGAAAACCCATGGAACCTGGAGGCAGAGATGATCTATTGCCAACTTTAGGGTAGTTAAGTATGATAATCCAGTGAACGAAGTAGGTGACAAGCACAGCCACAACAGACACTCCCAGTATCCACATATTATCCCCTTTGTGTTGTGAGTATTCTATTTTCTGAGCAGACTTCTATTTGTGAGAACTAGAAGTGAAATTTGTATTCGTATATATAAGGAGAAAGATCAAGAGGTGCTGGCCCTGCTGGTTGACAATACAATACATGGCATTTATTTGTATCAACTACCATAGAATGGTGCTACCACACACTGGGCGGGCGTGCTTCGACCGTGTCTCCGGGGCACAGTTAAATGTAGATATCATGAAACCCGGGCAACGAAAGGGTTACGTAAATGATACAATGAACACTGAATGGTCTCAGTATGACTAACTCAACTTTGAAAATTTAAACAGAGACATAATTCTTTCACTTTCTTCACTGTTTTGTTTATAATATTATTATTTTCATTTCTTAGGAATTAATACTGGGACTCCCATTGGATAAATCTCAACTGGGCTGTTTTTATTTCAACTTAGCTTACTTTCTCTTTCACACACCAAATCTTAAAAAAATTTAATTTTAATTTATTATTAATGTAATATAATCTTGTGTCGTCACATTGCATTAAATCAGTTTGATTTCTCATATTATTATTATTATAGTCAAACTTTTAATGATATGTTAGCATATGATTGGATGATTGTACATAATAGTTTTATACATTAAAACTAAATTCTAATGGTTATCATAATCAAATTATTTTAATAATATTTCAACATATAGTTAAAAGATAATGTAAAATCATTTAACGCTAATAAATGAATCAAAATTAAATTTTAAATTAAAAAAATTTACAATATAAAATTAGTTTAAGAATAACAACATTAAAAAAAAATTTCAGATTAAATCATAACATTTATAGTGATATTTAATTTCAAAATTTTTTTAGGGTTTAAAATTTTTTTAAAGAGAAATATTATTTAACTTTAAAATTGGATATATACAACCAAGGAAATTATTATTCAAATTCAAATTAATTTTACTTATTGATTTATTGTATCATATAATTTTAAATGAAAACAATATTTTCAAATTTCATTCTTTAACTTTATTTTAAGTTTTATTAATTTCATCGTACAATTATATCTTGTTTTATTTTAATTTCAAATACTTTCAAAATTTATCAAATTCGTATCAATCACCGTTAATGCTGATGAAACTTGATTTCATGGCATCTTTTGTGGCACAAGGGCAAAATTTAACATGTTGAACTAGCTATGATTTTTTCTTCAATTAGTAGTTGAGACTAATTTAGTGAGTGTTAACAAAATTTAAGATTAAAATAAAATAAAATTAGTGTATCAGCCTCACCAACTTCTACCTCTACAAAATGCAAGGCCAATTGTACATTTGTACCAACATAAGGTGTCATTGCCAGCAAGCTTCGTTAGCTTTTTTTTTTTTTTGGGGGGGGGGTAATTTCGTTAGCTTTTTTAACTAAGTTAATTTGAACAAATTTGATAAATTTTAAAAAGATTTAAAATCAAAATAAAATGAATATAATAGAAAGGCAAAAATGAAACCTAAAATAAATTTTTTATTACAATTAATTAAAGCCTGGTCTTCACTTTTGTACAACTTACTCAGGTGCGTTAAGTGTGATTGTATTTGTTTTCAGTATTACAATGTATAAAATATGAACTCAATAAACCAAATAATAGTATTGTATATGCACAGAAATAGTGTCTTTTCTAAAAATTGTTCAATGCATTAAAGATCATCAATTGCTCCATACCCAAAAAAAAAAAAAAAAAAAAAGATCATCAATTGCTCACGGAGTGAAGAGGTTAATTGAATTAATAAAATTGAGTTGTGTAAATTTAAAGGTTTTTGGAATTTTTTTCTTATTAGTGATCTTTTATAAGAGATCTATAAAATACTATTGTAACATCTTGGTAAGGCTTGAGAGTTGTAGTATGCCCACATTAGATTAGAACAACCTTCCCTCTTCCTTAACTTTTGTTTGACCAAACAAAAAAAAATATTAAGAATTTATTTCTACTGGATAAAGCAGTTAGCCAACCTTACCCTATATCTCAAATTCTCAATTACCCCACATTGTTTAAGAGTATATTTGTAATTACAAATTTTAAGAATTGATTTGATTTATAAATAGAATATTTTGTTTAAAATATTATAAAATATGAATTGGTTTAATTTTATAATAATTTTCAAGCATAAAACTAATTTCTAAATCAAATTAAATCACTTCAACTTAAATTAAATCAAATCAATTTTATTTTTTATTTATTTCAAAGAGCTTTTTAAGCCTAAAACCGTTACATGTGTTTTTTCTGTTTTTTTTTTCTTTTAAATAATGGGGTTCATGACTAGACCAACCTGACATGGTTAGTTGGACTAAAAACTAGTGAGTTGGTTACTTTAGCTAATTCGGTTAAAGAAAGCAAATGTTTTTTTTATTAAACAAATTCAGAGACTCGAGTAAAAATAAAATAAAATTTGACAAGTTTTTCTTTAAATTTTTACCTGCCATCCTTACACGAGTAAGATTAATTCTTACTTAGAGTATTGAGGATGTTGGCTGTCCTTGCTCACAAAATATTCTTTAATGATATCGAATGATATTACAGGTAAAGCCTATTTTATTAAGACTTTATTAACTTGCTTACTACTATACTATAATCTTATTGGTCAAAAAAAGTGACAAGTTTGAATCAAGGTAAAAACTGAAAAATATGACAATATTAAACTGAAAAAATTAGCTGATTTTTATTTGGTTGCTTTTTTATATATAAAATTGATAGTTGAACTGATGACTCTATTATATGAAAGTGGTATTTGACCTCTTTTAAAGTGAGGGATTTATTTTAAAGAGATTATAACTAATAATAAGAAAATTAAATATTAAGATCATGATAAAATACATACATATGTATAACAAATTATGATATTATTAAAATCTACTTCTTTAATTTTTTTATAAATAGTTGTAACTCCTTATTTTTTTCTCTAAAGTGAAACTCTTTACTTTTTTTTTCGTTGTACATGAACCTCTCACTTTAAAGAAGTCAAATTCTTAACAGTCATCCCGAAATTCAATTTCCAAAACTATTATAACTTTGCACTAAACAAAAATAAAATAAGAATTTAATTATATTCACACGTTGGTCCATAAAAATAAGTGAGTAATTCATTTTCATTTTGCCTATTTGATAATCATTTTTTGGTGCATGCAACATGCTACTTATTTTTTTCTTTTATTTTTGGAAAAAAAAAGAATTCATCTAATAAGAGAAAGTTTAAAAACCCTTACAACACAACGTAAAAATTTTATTTCTGTTATATAAAATAAACTTTTTACAATCTTCTCATTAAACTAAATTCAATTTTAAATGTAATCTTCATTCTCGATTATGACATATATTGACTTGAGTTCTTCCTCAACAGAATTATACATGTGATGCGCGTTTATTATATACCAAATATTCATAAATCCTAAGTTTCGATGCATGAAAGAAGAAGTTGAACAATCAAATTAAAGTCCCAATTCTCTTAATGGATTAGCTTAATAATCTTCTTAATTATTTAAAGAAGTAAGTATTAAATATATTTTAGATTTCCGATAGATAAATGTTTATAATTTTTATTTAAGTACTTTCTTATTTAAGTAATTAAAAAGGATGTTAGAAAGATGTGTTAAAAAGATATATGATTACTCAAAATTTAATAGTATGGAGAAAAAATTAAATAATTTATGAAAGTAATTAAGAGTACAATCTTTTTTATCTAATATAACACGAAAGACATTTCTAGAAAAGAAAATTCTTAAGTGCTCAAGGAGTAAAATATTTTTCTTACTTTGTTCTATTTAATGATAACGCATATTAATTTTGTGAGTCATTATTATTTTTAAAAAACTTGAATTTAAGCAAACAATAATAGTTTACAAAGCTTATATAATTATCATCAAATGACATCAAAAAAAAAATGTTTTACTCTTTAAACACCTAAGAATCTCTCTTCTAGAAAAATAGAAGCATTAATTGTTAGCTGATATTTGTGAGACGGTTGTGGTTGAGCAGATCATTAATTTTTTTATTCTCTTCTAATGTCATTGTCAATAACGCACATCAACCCTCTTGATTCAAAGCTTCAAAAGCTATCAAAAAGTCCTGGATAGAATAGTAATAGATTATTATTATTATTATTATTATTATTATTATTATTATTATTATTATTATTATTATTATTATTATTATTATTATATGAGATCATTGTTGTTAAAATCGGATCGGATTAAACAAGTTCGACTAGTTCATTTATGAACTAGATATTCAACTAGTTATAACTTAATTTCATAATTGAATTTGCACGATTAAATCTGTTTGGCACCAGTCAAAATTGATCAAAATTGTTTAAACTAGCCAATTGGAAATGTTTGAACTGATTGACCATTATTCTTTAAAAAAATTTGACACACTTTATGAATATTTTCATATATTTTATGTTATATTTAATTTTATGACTTTATTTTATTCGACTAGTCTGATTTGATTTTAACAACATTGCATAAAAGATAAGCTTAGCTAGGTTGTATTAAATATACAGTACTAATGACGCTACAAGGTCGGCGTTCGGATGATAAGTACTCAGAAAAATCGAGTTATAACATATTGAATGAATCGAATTATGTAAAAAGAGTTAATTAGTTAGTTAACTATTGTTTAGTTAGTAGTTAATTAGTAAGAATGGTTGTATAAATAGTAAAATAATATCATTATAATTTCATAATTGAAAGTGTGAATAAGATTTGAGGAGTCTTTCTCTTACTCAAAGAGAGATTACAAGGAATTTTGTTCTTAACTCAAATAAAATCGTATTATTTGAAGGATTCGATTAAGATTTTGCATTTTTCATATATAATGAATGGTTTGAATTTCACTTCAACTAATAGTCCCGTTTAATGGTTATGTCATTTTAGAGATCTCTTGACACTCATGGACAAGTTGAGTAAAAGGAGAAACTAAATTCTTGAAAGTTATTCTGTAGGTGACTTGCATGTCCCTCTACAATCCAAACATGCTGTTGGTGACCTAACATGCAACTTGAAGTAACTTATTTTTATTATTATTTTTCAAAAAAAAAATATGGTAAGGGCTCGTACGGAGTCTCACCTTTATCGTTGAGAACCTAACAGCATATATTATTAACTGCACTTTTATGAATAATTTTGTAAAGACTCACACATAGTAGTTAAGATATTTCATTAAAAAAATGAAGAGTATTTGATACATTTTATCATCTCTCTCTCATCCTATTTTTTCTCAATTCATTATTTCTATTCTCTTTTTTTCTTAATTCATTATTTTTCTCTGTATTTCTCAACTCATTCTTTCTCTTCTTCTTTTTCTTTAAATTTTAACTTCTTCACTAAATTACCCGTGATATATATATATATATATATATATATATATATATTATTGTAAAGGAAATTCTTTTTTTTTTTCTCAAATTTTCAGTCTTTTCTAAAAATCTATTAATAATTAATTAATTTATAAAATAATCATATAAGCAAAAAATTTTAAAAAAATACCAATTAAAAGACACAACAGTATATCTGAAAACGTTAATATGTTGAGATAAGAGATAAGAACACGTGCATTTGATCCAACTAAATTATTTTTTTTAATGCAAATCATCTGAATTGAAAGTTAAAGTGTACAAAGAAACGAATATGTTTTTTTTTTTTGGGGTCACAATACAACGTTGAATAAAAGTAAAAATTATATTTGATCACATCATATCTATAAATTTTAATGGTCCATATGTGAAACTTGATAGTTTAAACAACTGATATTTAAGTATAAATAACTAACAAATGTAATTTGAAACTAACAAAAGAAATTTTAAAAAATTGAAATAACGTTTTGAAATACATAAACAATTTATCTTTTCAATACAATGACAGATACAAATACAAAGAATTATTAATTCTATTCAACAAGTAAATAAAGAAAAAAAGTTTAAATTTTTTAATAAAAAGATGATTAAGTCAGGAAAAAAAAAAAATAGAGAGCACTATTTTTTCAGAGAAAAAAAATAGTCTTAATAAACTTTTTCACATTTAATCTGATGATCAGTATTATTTAATATAATTAAAGAAAGAATCTAGTGATATATATATTTTTTCTGATGTCTCACGTTTTTCAAGAATAAAATAAAGTCTTTAACAACTTTGTTGGCATCTAATCTAATGGCCAACATCATTTGATATAATTTAAGGAGTTACAATCTTTTTTTGATTAACTAAGGAGTTACAATCTAATGGCTGAGATTTTTTTCCTATCAAAACAAAGTTCAAAAAGGGTGGCAAGATTGTTATAGTAATATGATTATAATATCGTGCATTATAGTAAACAACTTCTAAAAATGCAATCTTGTTTTTCTTTTTTTTCTACAATAGGTGGTTATTGGGAAATTATCAAACGAGTTGGGTGTGTAAGTGAACCAAACTCACCTCAGAACCTGCCTGTGCCGAGCACATCTTTCTTAATTTAACTCTTTATAGCAGTATATAAAGATAAAATAGAAGAATATTAGTGTGTGTTTGGTTCTGTATTTCCTCCTCCAAACTCCCGTTCAATGCACAGCAAACGCCATTTTGGATTAAAAAAACATGTTTAGAAGTTTTTTTTTTTTATCAAAATCTGATTTAAGTTTGAAACCACGTTGGAGCGGAAGCGTTCTAGAGTTAATTTTGCATTGAACTAATTTCAAATTTGATATTTTGATCCATCTCCCAAAGTAAAACTTTCCAATTTTTTCAACTTTCACTTCTCCTGTGCCTGTGAGAGAGAGAAAGAGTGTGGGAGAATCCTTTTCTTTATTCATCTTTCCTTTTCAGCATTCTCTTCCTACCTTTTTCATTGTTTTATTTTTTATTTTTTATTTATTATACTAGATTTTATTTTTTTCTTGACATGTCATTTAATATTTTTTAAAAAATATTACACATTTACACTATATTTTTGTAAAATTACAATACAATAATATTCTTATTTTATTTTAAATTTAATAATAACATAAAAAATAAAGAAATAAATTGTGTATTTGTGTTATTTAACAATTAGTTGTTTATTAAAATATAATTAAAAATAATGAAATAAAATAAAAAATAACAATATATAGAAAAAATTATATAACTTATATCCTTTTTGGTAATTATACATATAAAAGTAATTTTTATCAACATTATCTAAATAATATTCATTTTGACATAATCACCTTTTAGATAAAGATTTTTAAATATAAATCATTTTATGCAAACTCACTCCTAACCAAACTCCCGTTTGTAAAATCAAGTTCATCCAAATTCCTGTTTCGCAAATTCTAATCCAAACACACCCTTACATGATTAGCATGCATATAATCAAGCAACCAAGCATGTCTTTCTTGACTTTATAAAGAATAATTGCCTTCAATTATTTTGTGGAAAAAATACATTGCCTGTTTTAATTTATATGTTTCATTTTCCATTTTGATTTGTCTCAAAATTGATTCTCATTTTGAAAGTAAATAATGTTAATTACTTTTTTTTACTGATCTCCTTTACCTTTTTTTTTCTCTTAAATTTAAAACGATAATAGATAATTTATAAAATATAATACTTAATTTGACTTATTAAATTTTTAAAATTGAAAGTTTATAAAAAGATGTATTGTATTTTTATAATAAAATAATATTTTTTTTTTAAATTTGTAAAATGTTAATTGAAACATATATATACTATATATATATTAAAGTTTTTCTCCTACATCGAAGAGGGCCTTGCAAGTAATTGTTTCAAGTGATTCCTTGAGTCGTGATCGACTAACCATTCAAATATCTGTCTATTAATAGATACATTATATTAATTACACGAATTCACATGCACAAAAACTTAGATATGATATTATGAGTCTCTATCCATTATTAGATATATGTATTACACATTCCCATAATTGAACTTGCATTTGATTTTTTAATTTTTACGCTACACAATCATAATAAAAAAGTTCATACTTCTAATTTAAGCTGCGTATTTTCATAGACAAAACATGGTGGCCAAACAACTTGATCATGTAACTAACTAAAAGTGAAATAATTCCTTTTGGATATATATATATATATATATATATATATTTTTTACATGGTTCATTAGGTTTGTTGAACATAAAAAACAGCACACCACAAATGAAACTTATTGCATGCTTGCGTCAAGATCAAGAGAGATTTTCATCTGAATATTTCATATATCCTCGTAGAAGAATCTATTGAAAAGCTGCATATGTGCTATCTGCAAACAGATAGCTATGACGATGGAAGCCATTCTCATTGGGACCTAGAAAGATGAATACCCTTCCATCTGTATTCAAAACTCCTGGACCATAATACACAGGCTTTCCCCATCCAAAATCTGCTTCATACACTGGCATGCTCATCCAGCTCACAATATTAAGGTTAGGATTCCCAAAAAATGGAACATTCCTACGCTCTCCTTGGATAAATTCAGAAGCCTCTTATCCAATCTAGTTGCTCCTGAACCCTAAGAAAATCACGCTGTGACATTAGGTACTTCATTTGTAAGCTTGTCAACTGCTTCCCTTATCTTTTGAGCAGCATAGCTCAATGGGTTTGACATGATTTCCCCAGTGTGGCATGTTGGTGTCACTGTTGGAGCCAAAGCATTCCCAAAATAATTTCGAGGGAGAGATGGATTTAGTCTGTTGCGAATATCGGCAAGAACCCGAACTACCGTTGGTTGATGATCATCAAGTTGACGAGCCTTGGATACAGATCTCCATATATGAGCAGCGATAGCTTCATATCTGCTATAAGGTCGTGACCCTTCTTTTCGGGAGTGATCATTGGCCGCCTTCTTCAGTTTCTCCACCTGCTCTGATGTGAGTTTCAATAGTGCAATGGTCGTCTCCTTCTTTTGCTCTGTCATGCTTCCAGAGCTACCTAGTAAGAATGGGAAAGGCTTGAACTCGGGGTGATCGAAGCGTGGTGGCAATAGTGGGTTTGGGGATTTGAGTACTGTTCGATCTAGAAATGGCGACATTTCGTCAGGGTCCAATGTATCTCCTCGAGACAGCTTTGCCCACGTGTTGATGAAGCGAATAGCAGCGAACCCATCAACCAAAGGATGGGAAATGGCAAGTTCCAACGGCAAGCCCTTCATCGCTGCCATGAAATCTTGTCAATTGCACCAGCAACAAGGGAAGCTCCTCTATTTGTTGAGTATAATCAACTGTGGGAATAAGCTCCTTGATGGGCTCCTTGGGCAAAAAGTCTCCATATTCAGCCAAGGTTTTTGTGGATTCAGCTTCGAGCAACTTCACTCCCTTTGCATTACAATTTAATTCTAGTCGCCCACCTCCTATCCAACTCAACCGACCAGCTAGTGGATAGTAGTGCACCAAAAGCTTGCTAAGAGAGTCTCTCATTCTCTCAATGGCACCAGTGTTTTGGTTTGCCTTGTAAATGTAAATGGTAGAAACATGAGTCCAAGGGATGACTTGGTCAATATCGGACAACCACAAATGATCGTTGGGAGTAGATTCATTTGGAATGACAGTATAAGAAACTGTGATGGTTGTCATTTTTGTTGTTAATAGGTGTCGTAACGTTCCTCACGACGACACGACGCAGAGTGCCGAAAACCACTTTAGAAAAATAAAATTCAAAGTGTGAAGCTTTTATGAGAATGTGATGATATGCTATGGATACAAATGGTACGATCGTACACCAAAGAAAAAGACTCATTACATAATTTAAGTTTGAGGGTTGATTATGATAGGAAAGATTTTAACATCATACACCATTTATTCTTGAAACGATTACTTATTTAATTTAATACTATCTATTATATGAATTAAATTGATTCTTTAATAATTAAAAGTTATTTTTGTTTTATTTGAACATATCTCATTTTGTTGAGCATATTATCAAAAATAGTAAATAACTAAGACAAAAAATGAGTGATAACTATTATTTTACAAAACAAATTTTGATCCTGTAACACATGACATGAAAGTAGAGAATTAAAAATTATTATTTTCAGGAAAACATTTTTTAACAAAGGAGGTGATTTTTCTAAAGGTGCATTTCACAAAAATAAATTTTTTGAGTGGTCCAATAAATTTTATATTATTACATCACAAAGTCAAAGTTATGTGAATTTGTTAACATTTGTTATTTTTATGAAAATATTTATTTATTTAATTATGGAAATTAGACCTCGCCTGAACTTGTATAAATATCCAATATTAATGCCTCAAGAATATTAAAAAAAATTTATTTGATCTGAGTTCTGATCGTCTCCCAATTTCTCCTAGTTTTTCCGTCGGTAGTAGGTTTTAAGGTTTTTGTTTAATTTGTGTGGGATAAAATGATTAATGTGAGAAAATATGCATGCATTCGTAACGTGAAAAATTAAATAAAATGAACAAGGGCTAATTAATACATGAAAAAATATTTTTATTGGAGGCTATCTATAACCGCTACCAAGACTCTTGGCCAAATTAGAAATGATAACCCGCACCATTGGAACGTCAAACTATCATTATCATTATATCTAATTTTGATTATTCTATTTTTAGAATCTTAATTCATGATTAACATAAAAATATGCCAAAAAATCATAAATTAAATATAATAAAAATTAAATGATAAAATTTAATACAAATAACTCAATAACTAACCTACACAAATTAAATGTCTAAACTAATTATATCAGTTCAAATAAACAATTTCAATGGTTATCATTTTATTTTATTTTTTATTATTTAGATAGAAACACAAGCACATATATAAAAGCCTAAACAAGCACACATGAACAGTAAAACAAAATACTCACACATAGAAAGAAGGTTCGGTCCAAGGAAAAAAATAAAGTAAAATTTATTTTTAGTTCTTGAAAGATACATCATTTATTAATTTTTTCGTCTCTTAAAAATTAATTTTATCGATTTAATCTCTCAAGTTTCAAATCACTTGTAAATTCTATCCTTTTGTTCTTTCTAAATTTGTTGATTTAGTTCTTCAAAAAATCAAATTATTGTAAATTTTAAGTTTGAGAAATTAAATTAATAATATTAATCTTTAAGGGATCAAATTGATAAATGATATATGTATTAGAGGCTAAAAATAAATTTTACGAAAAAAAAATAACAACACAAAATATATAAAATTAAATGCAATTAGAAAGTGGAAAAAGATTACACCAGCTCTAGCCAAGATAGTAGCACCAAAAGTAACATATAGTAATTAAAAAAAATCCTTAAAGAATGAAATGAAGCAGTATGCAGATGGTAATTTAAGAGAAGAAGGCACCTTGATGTATTATTATAGAGTAAATTATTCTAACTTCTTTTCTATTTATATGTTTTTGATAAACAATTTTCTATTTTTAAAACTTACATAAATTTTCTTTTTCAAAAAATTTATGTATAATATATTTTTAAAATATAAAAAAAGTTTATATAGATACATGGGGGATATGTGTAAATTTTTTAAAATACATAAAAGAATATGTGTAAATTTTAAAAATAAAATTTTCTTATAAAAAATATAAATAAATAGAAAATAAATTAGAGTAATTTACTCGTTATTATATTATGAAAAACTTTGGATTCAAGGGCTTGAGGTCGGAATGAGCTTAGAAGCTGTTGGGCTTGAAAATAGCTATAGGTGTGGAGCTAAGCATAACATTTATATTTAAAAAAAAAAAAAGAAAAAAGGGGAAGAGCCAAACGGGTCATTTGAAAGACAAAAGAAGCTCTGGGGCTAAGAGAAATTTGTCCCTTCTTCTCCTCTGTTCGGACACCCGAGGCAACAGAAGCAGAATTTAATTTCGGTTCCAAGCATACGTTTGGAATGAAAATAAATACAAAATAAAATTTTTATAGATAAATTTTGCATATAAATTTATAATTTATTTATAAATTTTTCACTTCCACTTTTACTTGTGTCAAGCATACAAGTCTCAACCTTCTGCTTACAATTAAAAAAGTATTCCAAAATCTCAGGATATTAATTCTATTTTTTTTTAATCAAAATGATACCTTATTACCTAGAGAAAGAGATGAGCAACAATGACGGAAGCAATGGAAAATTTTAACTCAGAACGAAGAGAATAGATAGTATACCTGAGTTTAATGATGAGTGAAAGAAAGGGAGAAGGATTTCTTAGGAGTAAGGGAATCGGTTTCTCTTCTTTTTTTTCTTCAAAATTCTCTCCCTGCTTATTCAAAATAGGTTATGGTGCTCTCTGGATTTCTCCCTCTCTACGTATATTTCTTCATCTGACGGTTTTTCCCCTTCGCCCAGTGAACTCCTTCTCCGATGCACTCTCTTTTTATTCTCAAGAATCAATCCTCCCGGGACCTCTGCTGTGGGCTATTATATAGGAATATTATTTACACATAATTTTTATTGTATTATTTTTATATTACTTTTTTAAAAATAAAATAAAATAAAATAAATACATATTTAATACATTATTTTTTTATTTTTTAAATAAAAAGTATAAAAATGATATAAAAATATTAATATATAAAAAATATTTTCTATTATATAGTCAAAGCATGTTAGTGGCCTTCCTTTCTTGATTGGAGGTAGTGTGGCAAATTTAATGTGCAATGGTGATTCATTAGCGCCAAAAGGACCCACACTTATCATGCTGCCCTTCACCAAATCTTTCTGGATCTTTGTTTTTGTCCTTTTGGCTTTGTTGTATCTGCAGTAGCACGTTTGGTTCCTCCTTTTTTTTTAATAAATTTTTAATTTAATCATTTAAATATTATGTTAATATTATTTTAATTTTTAAAAAAATATTAATATTAATTTAGTTCTTAAATCATGAAATGTGACATGAAAAATTATCTTTTTGTGTATGAATAAGGACTAAATTAATATAATTTTTATGATTAAAAGACTAAATTGATATCAATTTTATATAATTAAAAAATTAAATTAATAATATTTTTTGATGATTGAGGGATTAAATTGACGTAAACTTTTTTAATAGGACTAACATAATATCATTTTTCATAATTTGATAACTAAATTAATATTAACGTTATTTAAGAAGATTAATATGATGTCGATATAATTTTTAAATTAAATTAGAAGTTTAGTTTCTTTTTAAATTCAAACAATTTCTTGACAAGTTTGAGTGTTAACAATAAACTCAATATCCTTTTTGTTTCAAGGTTTTCATTTACGTTGTACAGCATATATATTGAAAAACTTATGCTATTGATGACCATTTTGTATTCATTATTGTACCAAACTAATAGGACATGTAAGGCATCCCGTTTCCACTTGGTGAGTTTTATAGATAGTGAAGACATAAGGGTAGTTATGTGTAATTATATTGTGAAGTACATCATTTTTCTGTCTTTTCCAAATGATTGTCACAGGCAATGTTGGGGGATCAAAGTGTGTGGTTGAGAGGTGGCTCTACATGATTAAAACAACACTCCCATCAGTGGATGGATGACAGTCTTCTGATCCAAAATAATGCACATTATTAGGTTGGGCAAGCTTCTTGGACCACCAATTTTCCTGGCAACATTAATTAATACTTCGAGGAACATGTGGTTGCAGGAGTTAATAGTGACAGAACTTTTTTATGGTGATCAAATGACATGCATTTCAATAGAAAAAGGTTATGGTTCAAGCATTGTGGACTAGAATTGCAACAGCATGTTATCCACTCCACTACTGGGTTGCAGAGGTGGATCACTTTTCAGCATAGCAAACCCACACTTTGCATCACACCAACTTGTGTTCCACCACCTTGATGCCCTCCACATGAGTGACAAGCTAACGTTACCTAGCTTGGTGAGTATATACATGGGCATACCAAGTGAGAATAACATCTTATTATGAAAGTTGACAGAAATAACTCTTAACTATTAAATCTAGCATGAATGATTAAGATTATATTTTATTCAAATATCACATGATCACTTTAAAAAATCACATACTTATATATTATAATCTACTGGCTAGCTGCTAGATAGTAGGGTACCAAAAGCTTGCTAAGACAATCTCTTATTCTTTCTATGGCACCATTGCTGTGGTTTGCCTTGTAAATGTAAATTGGTGGGGAACATGAGTCCAAGGGATGACTTGGTCACTACCAGACAACCATAAATGACTGTTGGGAGTAGACGCATTTGGAATGACACTATAAGAAGCTGTGATGGTTGTCAATTTTTATTTTGGCTGATAGGCTTGATATTATTTTATGCTTCACAGCTTTCCTGTATGTCGTGCAGTATATATAGTGGAAAACTTATGTTATGAAATGACAATTCTTATTCATTGTTGTGTATACCAAACTAATAGAATAATACAAGGTAGACATCTTGGTTCCGGTGAGTGAGTTTTATATCTTTCATGGGAAGTGAAGTCATATGGGTAAGGGTGGTTAAGTGCATTTATATTGTATTTTGTGCTTTATTATGTAGACATCTTCAATCAATACTACAAAACAAACACATAAGTGTTTCTTTAACATGATTGTAAATGGGCAATGTAGTGAAATTGAAGTGTGTGGTTGAGAGGTAGGTCTACATGATTGTAACAACCCCCCGCTCCCATTGATCAATGGAAAGGTGACAATATGCTCATCCAAAATAGCTCACAGCCTAGCAGGCTCCATTGGACCACCAATTTTCTAGCAAGAGTAATACCTTGAGGAACAAGCGATTAATTGCAGTAGCTAACAGTAACTAAATAAATTCTTTTGACAAAACATGCATGATAAATTCTTGTAATGGCCATACGACTTACAATAACCTAATAGAAATATAAAAGCAAACAACATCCATCTTTTATTATTCAACAAGGTTAATTAGATTTTTTTTTTTGGTACATAGAAAGTTTTACATCACAACTGAAAACTTGCCTGCGACATGCTCAAGAGAGTTGTCATGGACTTCAGTTATCAAAAGTGGTTCATGGGGTATGAAGTTTTGAGTATGGCCTAGTTGGCTGAAGGAGCCAAATACGGGCTTTGAACATGTCATCAAGGAAAAACAAGAGAGAAAGAGATCAAAGACTTTGGAGATGTAGATCTACACTTATATGAACGATGTCTAAGTGTATGGTGTGAAAACTCTAAAATGGTTAAGTTACTTGGGTAATTATCTGGACTGGGGCCCTTTAACTTACCATTCACACAATGGATCCAATCTTCATGGCGTTTTTTTTTTTTTGTGAGAAAAAAATTTAAGGTTGAAGAGAAAGCTCGATTCAGTTCAGAGTCAAGGATATATTTTTAGACTTCTCATACAGAGATACTTATAGATAACCCATCAATAAAAAAAATTAAAAATTGAATTCAAGTTAATAACAAAACATAAACAGAAAGGTCGACCAGATGAGCCAACCCCTGATTAGCCCAATCTTTATGGCGTTTATGTGTAAGCTAATGTCACAAATTTTGAATTTGCCACAGAATTAAATTTTCCACACATTAATCAATGACATTATATGTCTAGTCCTATGCTAGCCGAGTATATTACAAGTGCTAATTTCATATTGAGATAGTAGCCTGGAACATCATTAGTTCCCAACCATGTAAAGCCAAATGATGTAAAAGAAAGGACCATTTGGACGTCTGATTCACTGTTCATAGCTAGAAGGGATTTCCATTTTGGGGTTTTTGAGTATAGTTGAATTATTCCTTACATTATCTATAATAATACCAATGAACAGAGACATAATAATCCATATATATTTACACCACTTTTTCTCTATTAATAAATGCAAAGAGCGTAATATATAACTAGCTGTATATATATTCTTCAAAGAAAATTTTACTTCTGCCAGTCCAGAGCATCCTTGATGTTCGCACACAAAGACACGGTTTCAGTTTGATGTTATCTCTTGCTTTTAAATTGAATAAAAAGGTACAATATATAGCTAATTGGTGTGTTACATGCCTGCTTTTAAAATTGCTACTTCAATATTATAGTTACGGAAGCTTTTGTGATTGTAATTACAATCGTATTCCATTATATTTTTTTATAATTTTCGTAATTATAACATAAACGTATCTATAATCACAATCGTAATTTAAAATTATTGTTATACGTGCATCTTCGTAATTTTGAAGGCCTTGCATGAGACTTATGTTTGTGTGCCAGAGCACAACCTTTCAAGTCTTGCGACTTGAAATCTGTCTTGTGTGAACAAACTTGTGTGTTTGCGACACTGGATCAGATTTATTCCTGTTGGAACCTGAACAAACAAAATCAAATTGGCCATTCATTTTGTGTTATAATGCATGTCTGGCCAAATTGTCAGATCTTTCTGAGTCCCACACTGACAAGAATTGATGCAAAACAGCCTTTATAATTTGCAAAGCAACAGATGCCAATCGCCGAGCCAAGTAACGCTGGCTTGTAACCCAAGTGGGGCCATCAGAGTGGTGGAACAAAACCATGGCTAGCCTGGTTGGGTGAGTGGGAGCACCTTGCTGGCCTGCCCGTTCCAAGTTGAGAGCTGGGTCATGGGACTTTGGCGAAGGCTGAGGTGTCGTGGCCCTTAGAGAGGAGGGCACAGCGTGAGGTTGGCTTCACAGAGCAGCGACAACCTCCCCCTCCCAACAGTGGAAGGATCACAGGCTGCAGCTTCACTAGCCCTACAATGCCAGCTTAGCCAGGCTCCATTGAACCACCGCTTTTTTGCCCTTTTAAATTGTGTGCTTAATCAACTTACTATAACCTTTTGTGGGAGAGAAACAGCATTATGCTTTGTTCTTCAATTCTTCTTGATATTCATAAGTGCTCACATGTTTTCGTTTCGGTGGAGGAGCTGTTATATGAAGAAACACAGCAACATCTATAGTTGGGCAGACAATGAAATCACATGCATACGAGCGAAATTGAATATCCCTTGATTTATGTGATATCATTGTATGGTTTCTTTCATCTTTGTCTTTTTCTTTTCTCTCCTAGAATTCTAAATATGCATGCATTATTTAGAAAAACGTTAGTCCTTAGCATATGATATGATTTGCCTAATAAATAATAATATTATCCTGAGTTGACAAAGACAAAAGTAAATTTCGAAAAGTCATCATATGCATGCCCAAGGTTTCATGCCAATGTGTTTCTTTTTCCGTAGGCTATAGATGAAGGTTGTTTGCTGGTCATGGGGATGATTGAACGTCAAGTTACAATGACGTGTGAATTTTCATCTCCCAACAGCATTTATCTGTTACGCTGCTAATTTTTCATACACATATAGACTTTCGTACTTTTTGATCAATTTATTATGGTATATATTTTATTTAACAGCTCAACACAAAATCAAATTGGGTCAACCTAAAGGTTTTTGGCTTAATTTTTATTAGTGATACAGTTCTTCATAGACAATTTATAAATATCACTTTATATCTCACTAAAACTTGTGACAATTTCAAACTGTGAGAATTAAATAGAGTAAAAATAATTACTATTATGAAAAGAGAACGAAAAGACATAAGACATTAATTTAATATAAGTGAAACTATTATTTTTTAGACTAAGCTCATCTTTTTTTAAAATATAAAGATTGAAATTAATTCTCTAAATAACAAAAATTCTCTCTTCATGATTTTAAGATATGTACACATAACATTAATTCAATTTATATAAAACTATAATATTCTCGAAACACAACTTCTCCAAATTCTCCCATATTTACAAAAAATTAATAAATATTACAAGTATTTCAAAGCCATGTCATGATAGCGAATAAATAAAATACTCAAAAGAGACAACAAATATACAGATGATAGCCATTAATTGTATTTAAGTTTGTGCAGAAAGATTTTTTATATGAAAATTTATAAATTAAAAGTGAATATAATGATGCAAACTATATAATAATTTTTATGTGTAAAGATTTATTTATATACCACTACCAGTTCATGCACGTACATATGCTATTTATTAGTGGGGCCTATTTTCACCCTAAGGGTCAATTCGGTATAAAAAATAAAAATGAGAGTAAAAGTTTATTAATTAAATTTTTTTTATAATTTTTCACTTAAACTTATCCATAATTTTTTTTTATCTCTATTCTTAACCTCACCTTAACATATACTAGGTGTCAAAATTCCCGTTCTCATAAAGTTTGCTTGCATAGAAAAATAATTGAAGATATAAAACAGTGCTATTTAAAGTGGGCGAATTTCCTCATATATTCCTTAAACTTGTGCGTAGAGCTTGGTCTCCACACTTCATCTTTTAATTTGTTTTGCTCCTCAACTTACACATGTCAAGACCTCACCATATACACACTGAATAATTATCATAATTAATTAGGGGAAAACTAAATAATTGAATAAAGAAAGAGAAAGAAGTGTAACCAAGAAAAAATTTAAAAATGTAACAAAAAAAATAGAGAAAAAAGAAGTGGCAATGTAAAGCAAGGAAAAAATATTTCATGGACAATTGTGTTTCACTTTTAAACAATCAACTAAGGGAGAATATTTCGCCATGTATCAAAATAAATTATTTAATTTTTTTTCTAAATAATGTATTATTATCCCGTATAAAATAATTGAAAAGATCAGCCCAAGTCTGGTTCTTGGTTTGTCTAGAAAGTTAATTAGTCTGTATCCACCTGTGCAACCACAGAAAAGTAAGAAAGAAATAAAGAAAAAAGCTTAATTTGCATAAGGCTTAATGTGCAAGTGTTCATTTTCTAGTCTAAATTTTCTACTCTATCTTACCCAAACAGGATATGAATTTAATTTATACTTAATATAACAAGACGAAATAGAATAATGTTCTAGAATTAGAGTGTCCCTCAGTGCTCAAACAGCTCAAGTTGTTTATTTCATTCTATGAATAAATTTTAATCTTAAACAGCAAGAAAAAAAAAATGGAAAACTCCTTAAGTAAGATAGGCCCTACCTTCGCTTATAAGTAACAACAGATAATCGCAAGAAAACCAGCAACTGCAAAACCAAGACCGCACACAATTTTGCTACGCGCAAGCTGACCAGGACACAAATATAAATTCTGAAGGGATTTTTGACTTTCTAGCAAGTGTCTAACATCGAAGAAGTTAAGTGGAAGAAAATGGCAATGGCGGGAGGAATTAGCCAAGTGGAGGGAAGCCAGAACAGTGCTAAGTTTGATAGCCTAGCTCGTTTTGCTGTTGACAAGCACAATAAGGAAAGAGGTGAATTTTCTTTTAATTTCTCCTTGCTTTGCATGCAGATGTTTGTTTTCAGAGAAAACTGATTAAAGAGAGGGAGAAAAAGTCGTCTCCAAGCTTATGCTTTAGATAGCTTTTTTGATGATCACGAAGTTCGGAAAAATTTTCACTTGAGACTTAATCATATGCAAATATTTTCTCATCATTTCTTGAACTTTTTGGTTATGGCTAGCTTTATTTAACTTGGATGCGGAAAAATTCCTTTTTATTTATATATTCTTTTGTCCTCGTCATTTTCTGATCATTTTTAGTAAAAGCTTCTGCAGAATGCAGTTCTGGAGTTTGTGAAGGTGGTAAATGTGAAACAGCAGGTGGTTTCTGGGATGGTGTACTACATCACCCTCGAGGCCATGGATGGTGAGAAGAAGAAAGTTTATGAGGCCAAGGTTTGGGAGAAGTCATGGCTGAACTTCAAGGAGCTGCAGGAGTTCAAGCTTGTTGGCGATGCCCCTTCTGACTCTGGGACATGCTGATAGGTATTGAATGCAAAACATAATTACTCAGACAAGTGTTAGCTCTGCTTTTAGTGTCGGCAGAGTATAATATTTTGCAGATAAATATAAATAATTATATTATTATAATTACAGTGTTTGAACAATTATGACTTGTAGAGATAAACACAAATAGTTATCTTGTTTATAAATATAGTATTTCCGAACTGTTATAACTCTTTTCAAATCACGGTTTAAACTTGTAAAGTCATCTGTTCAGAAAAGTTATTATTTGAATTTTAAAGTAATATTTAATAAGAAAAAGTTCATATATATCTGCTTCTTCGTAAGTCAATGTTAACTTAAAAAAAAAAAAAATCCGTAGTTTGTCAAGAAGTTATCAAAAGGCGTGTTGTATCTTGGAGTTTGCTTAGAAAATGTCCCTCTATGAAAATGAATTTCTCACACCTCCAGCGTCCGGCCTAGCTATTTTCATATCCCTGTCTTTCGTTGTTCTAACATTTTAGCTTAGAGAATGACCAAATTGTGAGAAATTATAGTTAATTACAATGTCATTATTATTGTTAAAGTTTTGCAAATACACAGATAGTCCAAGTAGTAAAGTATAAATCATTTTCACAAAGATCAGAATTGAATACTGAACTAAAAATATTTTAATTATTTAAACAACCGATTTAAAATTGAAAAAATTAAAGAAAACTAAATAATTAATTAAAATTAAAAAGAAAAAAATAAATCCAAATGAATTAAACCCAATAAATTAAAAAATCTAAGATTCAAGTTTCACTCAATCAAATAATTGTGATCATCATTAATATTCTCTTAATTAAGGTTGATAATACTTATGAAGGTAAATTATCATAATTTAATTCAATTTTCTCCTTCAAGTCCAAAAGAATATATCTCAATTAAAATAATATCTACTTTCATGATACTATGTTAATTGAAACTCTTTAAACTTTGTGATAATTCCTAAAAATACCTCAAAGAATTTAGCTTATTTCTAGATCTTAAATTCCCAAATTCAACTATTAGGATTTCAATATTAAGTTTTATCTTTCGATTCCTCACTCAATATCTTTGATCTATGCATATATGGTGCCTTATCAAATACCAAGCATTAAGTATAAATAATAATTGAATCAAAAAAAATATCTTACATTAACTAAAAGAAAAATTAAATCACAAAATTATTGAATGAGTTACTTTCCTAATCCTAGAAATAAAGAGATGAGTCACTCATGGTTATAAAAGAATCCATGAGAATCAAAGAAGACAAAGAATAATATTAAATAAATTCAACTAGTAAATAAAGAGAAAGAAAAACTCCTCGAGGAAGGGTGTTGAAACTCTTCTTTATTGTTCTATATTTCTTGAAAACTATTCTCTCCTTAGGTCTATGCGTTTTAATTCCCTCGTATGTGGCTTCCTTCCCCCCCTCTCTTTTTCTATTTTCTTTCTTATTTATTTGGTCTCTTTTTCCTTTTAATTTCTAAATTCAAGTTTT